>JARFOD010081219.1:0-19555 GCA_031763545.1 Mopalia muscosa | reverse complement strand
AAAATTGGCTGACCAACCAGAGTGCAGGAAAACTTAGCAGCACAGGATTTGATGACTCAACTGGTACTTGTGATCCTATTTAATGAATGATAACCAGAGTTACGATCAGGTTATGAAAATGGAAATTAATGTATTGTGTTACCCTCAAAAAGTTTTACTTATTAATAGAATATGATTTTTTTGTTGTCTTCTCCTTTAATTGGGATATGTTGTAGAAAGGCCTGGTGATATATTTCATAGCATACTCTGGGGAGCTGCGAAAGCAAAGATAAATTTAGTATGTTGTAATCTGCTGTTATATTTCATAACAGACTAAATAGTGGACAGGAAATCATGGTTGTTTGTAAATTTTCCAGGGTTCTAATCCAGAGCGCGTTTCTAATATCACAGCGGTATCAGCTACTCTAATCCTCGCCTTTATACCATGTGTTGTCCTCTGCTCGTAAGCTATACTAGTTAATTTGCCTCGTTGTCTGGTTAGATCCATCTTCCCTAGCCAAGGGTTACTAATCCGAGCGAATCTGCATTACAACCATTGGCCGATAATTCCAATTAGATGCTGTGTTATTAGAAAACTTGGCTAGTGAAAATTGCGGCGAATGTAACTGTAAACCGCGGGAGTTAACTAGAACCTGATCGTTTTATCCGCCAGATGGCGTAGTTAAAACTCTCATTGTACATTAATTATCAGCCAGGGCTTGAAATGCAGAGTAGTTCGGAATAGTAACCCTTGGCTAGAGAAGATGCGTTAGATCTGGTGGAAGTCTGTACGCACACTTTTTTGTACCACGTCGTTGATAAGAATCTCCTAGAATAGTTGTGTTTAACTAGTCGAGTTATGATAGGGGATTACTTTGTGCTGGTAAATTGGACACATTTCTGCGTGGTTATCGATGTAAATTTACAATATCCAATTCATCAGACCATGCTTTATCCAATTGTAAACCATTATGAAAAAAATCACGCATTCATTTGCCTCAGACTGGGGAATTCCATATAAGAGTAAATTGTTTTTTCTATTGTGGATTTTCATCCTTATGATCTTATTATCGAGTTCGGTAATATATGATCTGACGCTTCACTTGATTTAACAGCATTTTATTCGATAGACTTTTCAATTACCTGAATTTTCAATTTCAGGTAATTTGCGTTCTGTTTTATCAGTTCGTTTTCTTACCTCGGTAATTTCACTCTGTGTGACACCTGGCCTTGAATTCATGTTAGTATTCATAGAAGCTTTAAGCTCACGTACGTCTTGTAGCTGATGAACCGACTGAAATACTGTTGTGGTCTTCGGCTCGTTTTGTCCATCCGGCTTGTGCTGACCTCTAGACTTCATGGTTACTGCCCTCGCCTTCACTACCAGAATTTATCCTTTCGCTGTCCGATCCCTGGTCGGTTGTTGTAGTTTTCTTCGAAACTGATTTGTTATTTTTACCACCACCTTTCTTTTGGCTATCTTTTTAAGGCATCTTGATAGATATAACACTTTAAGATCGATGTGATCAACGGAGCAAAAAAAAAAAACACACGTCCACCTCAGACATATGCTACAACCTAATAAATATCAAATGTTTGTTAGAACTGACCTAATGGGGGTTTTGGTTTCTGCAAAATAGTGTTTCAGACGCTTCTTGCATGTGATGGGGTATAACATATTTTCTGGCAAGTCATAATTTCTATCAAATGATAAACATGTCTAAATTGTTTCCAACACTGTGTGTTTTACATTGATGAGTAGTTACTGTGTCCAATGAACAAATTGCATACCATACCTGTATACTCAATAAATGCTCGCCAATCTGCTGTTAGATCAGATGAACAATGACTTTGAAGCCATTCTTTAAATCCCCTGCTGAACGCAGGCTCTACTAATTTCAACTCCAAATTTGTCATACTTTAAAGAGGACATTGGGGTATCAACTGGGACTTAATTTTCTAAGATCATCCTACATTTTTTTAAAATATTTTCAGGAATGGGTGATTTTGTGCCTTTGTATGAGTTCCTGTTTGGATTGGACAGACAAATAAATCCACTGAAATCGTTTTCAGAAAGACCTTTCTATTAAAAACACTTAAATATGTGGTGTATATTAATTGTATTATGGAACATACAACCTGTAAGATGTTCTCAATGGCGTTCACGCCTTAGAGGGGCCCGCGGCCGTGGATTTAGTGCTTAACGTATGCGTTTCACGGGATCGAGTCCAAAATGCGACAATAGGGTATATGAGTGAGTCACACGATGGGGGAGCCGGCAGTTGCGAGGCTGATTTTTATGATGTTTCCTTGTTTTCCATCGTAATTAGACAAGGAAGAGTGTAAAGTAAACAGTCCTTAGTCATTATACAATTAATGGAAATGCCTTCGAGTATTTCGCTGAACCCAAAGCAAACAGTCAAGCCTTATCGTGCACTGTTTTCTCTATAAATATATTGCAACATTTTTTTTTACACTCCGGTCTCACAAAATTTAATCTAAAAGTCATTTGTGCAAAAAAAAAAAAAAAATCCTCAAACTGGTATTGAATCACTTTAAATTTATCTGCTGAGTATAAATAACCAGGATTGACTTGGAATACACAATTATCGGATTAACTTTAAACTACATGCAATATATGACAAATAAATACAATAGAGGCTCACACAAAAGCAAGAGATCCATGTATTCCTAATAACAGCCAGGTAAACAGAGATAAAACAAGCTGCTGTATAGGAAAATGTGCAACTCTAGACATACAGGTATAACACCCACTCGGCTCACTGGTGTTCTCAATAAAAACCTTATACTCACAGGTAAAACAGCGATTTGTCATCCCCTGTGTTGTGTATACACATTGCTATATTGCCGGACATAGTCAAAGTAAGCACTATAGTATCTAATTCCAATTCGTATACAGACAGGTGCAATTCCAACAGTCATTAGCCGTATTTACGTATAGATAATCATGGATCATGAACAGAACGTTTTCTTTATTTCTTAAATATGTCAACACACATTGGAAACAGTTTTGTATAAAATACTTTCGTCCCTTTAATCACCTGAAGCATTATGTCTGTAATTTCAATCCGAAACAGATGCATTTTAATCAGAATGGGCAGCTATTGGATCTTGTCCACTGGCGTTGTATTATATTGTCGGTGCTTGAAATGTCCTATTGTATCGATGATTGCATTTTCATGTTAATTCACCTTGATGACGTCACACGATTATTCTCCTCGCCAACCAAAGTTTGTGACATAATAAATTTATAGTTTAATATAGTTTACCAGACAAGAACATAACGAACAATAGACACCTATCACGAATTGATATTATTACTGCGCAAATGTGATTATTTGGATAATATTTTTAAAATGATGGGCCTTCATGGAATTGCTAAACAACACTCCAAATCAGACTCCTGCGGGTCATTTTATAACAAAAATAGGGTCAACTGGTTTTCAACTCAGATTACACCAATGGGCTAAACTCACGGCATCATGTTCCTCGCATTCTGGAAAGTCACACTCCGGGAACTCTACTTTTAGCCAGTGTTAACGAATAATTAAGCTGCTGACAAATATTTTAATTTGTAATGTGGTTCAAAATATATAAAATGGTACACATTTTTTATTTAAGAATAATTATAGTAATTATAGTATCTTTATGTACTTGCTGCTATCTCGTTTTCATGAATTCAACTAAACGAGATAGCAGCAAGTACATAAAGATCGACGTCGACCTATAGTCGGCTTGTTCATACACCGGGACCTTGTTGTGTAGTGATATTGGGTAAATTAAAGTAAATTGTCCGGTTGTCGTCTGTCAAATTACAGCTGTGTAAATACAACGGGATTATGTAATGGTTTTATGCAACTGCATACCAATGCAATAAGTTTTAAAGTTACTATAATTATTCTTAAATAAAAAATGTGTACCATTTTATGGTTTGAGACACGGTTGGTTAGAACTATACATACATGTAAATAAGCTTACTATATTCCACAAAAGATAAAAGATTTAATAAAATTGAAAAAGTCTTGTAATTGACTATGCCTGGTCCTAATGTAAGCTCCGAATACCTGTGGTTACTTCATAAATCTCAATTTCAAGTTCAGTTAACATTCCTATGACATGTATTCGTAAAGATTGATATATTTTTTAACTTTCGTCCAATATGGTTTATTTTTAAAATTTATACTAGTAGAAGAGCAACTGTACCATAACTAGGTCATATTGTTTTTACAGAAATTAACGTTAAGTGTAACCAGACTATAAAGCCGCAGTCGAAGTTTTTTTTTAGTAATTTGTGGCTGTCGTTTCGGTTGTTGTTGTTGTTATTTTTTCATTTATTCTGCAACATATTAATTAAGAACAATATGGATTGTTTTTAAGAAAGTGTTCAAGCATACCGAAATAAATGTACCAGGACATAAATAATACCAAGGGATCTAAATATCAAAACCACAGTTGAGCCGTATTCCTAGTGCAAAGTCAGCGTTCTCTTCAAGGAGTTATCCTTAACTGGACCCTTACTCTAGGTGAACGCCACCCCCTCCCTTATCAAAATCCCTGTCAACGTTAGATTTGTGACCTACAGGCTAGTTTCTGAAATATATCTCAGAATGGTTTCTTTTTTCTCTGTGTCATAATCTCATAAGATGAATCATGTCTGGCTATTGAACGCGAAGTCCTGTCTAGCCGTAGAGTCTGGAGACCGAGCTCAGAGGCTGCTCCATCATCATCAGATGTATTGGAAATAACCGATCCTTGCACCACAGATTGATGAAGGGGTCGTACAGGTCTAAATTTTCTTTACCAAGACGATTCATCTCGGGATTTCAAAACGGCAGACATATATTGGAGCACTAGAGTACCGCAGTGCAGCACTTTATAAATTCATAAAGTATTCCGTATTCAACAGGTGACTATGTTATAAGCGTGACCATTGCTTGTCGAATAGAAAGCGCAGAAGACTCTCATATTATTACTAATCATCGGTTATATACAAATTATTTTTTAAAAGCATCCGCCATGCATCCTATATCACCGGTGTCTAGTCCTAACCTTCATACATTACATACTTTGACTTGTTCCCGACCACCCCCATCGGATGTTACTCATTAGAAACGAGCAAAGAATTGCGAGGTTTTGTAAAACGGTGTGCTTACAACATTTCCGCCTAACAATAGGACAAACTACTCCATGTAAAAAAAACGTTTCCGCCTAACAACAGAACGAACTAACCTATCACAAAAGAACGTTTCCGCCTAACAACAGAACGAACTAACCTATCACAAAAGAACGTTTCCGCCTAACAATAGAACGAACCAACCTATCACAAAAGAACGTTTCCGCCTAACAACAGAACGAACTAACCTATCACAAAAGATGCCGAACAATTGTCCCGTATTTCATCAAGGACATTATTATAAAAAAAAAAATATCATCCAATGAAAAAAAGTGTTTCAAAAAGTTATTGTATTCGAAACTTGGGAAAATCAAGTATTATTAATTGTTTCTCGGTAAAAGATTTGTTAAATAATAATTCACGTATTCCTGTATTTAATAATGAGTTTTAAAGTTACGGTTCGTAATTTTGTAGTTGGTTGGAGCTTCTGGTTGCCCTGGGGTTCTCTGATCTTAGTATTACGCCTGATGACAGTCTTATCTTGTCTTCATTTGTTTCCCTGCAGTTGAGTAGACGGTGATTTCCTTCAGCCATTGGGTCAAATGACTTAGATAACCCTCAAGTATTGCGTTCTAACCCACTCGATCAATCAACCAATCTCTGGTCAAGTTGATAGCAATTAGATCAGAGGTAGAGGAAATATTCATTGAATGACTCGTCTCAAGTGGATGTCATAACCAAAACATATTTTTCAAATGTTATATTGATATTTAAGTTCGCTAAGAATGTCAGACTTATCAATTTGCCAGGTAGACCGGAGACTATGACTACATAACCTAGCGAAAAGTGTAAGAATGATTTATCACACTTTTGTTGATGTTGACAGGCGTGCAGAGTCTAGAGATTGTATTAATTGCGAACGAAAATGACTATACGAGATTTCACTCTATTTCTCGTGTTCGAGAGTGGAGAAAAAGGTGCTTCGATTTTGTGATTTTGTAATCGTTAAGCTTCAGTACGTTCACTGGATGACGAGCACACAATTTACCGAATATCCCTACACTTAATGGTCTTCGTCTTGGTCTTCTTCTTTCTAACTTTTATGTGCTGTTCCAGTCCTCATCGCCTTGGTTTATTATCAAGCCGACTCTAACCTTTACCATTGAGGTAAGACGGCGAGGCTTTTAATAAAATGTGTGTTAATTTGCCTGGCTGATATAAAGTTTGCTTTGGGTACATAGTACAGTCGGTAACCACGTGGCTGGTCGTAAGTCTAAACTGTTCCCGCTGCAATCCTGTTAGGTGTTAGAGTATCTGAGGCGTTCTTGTCTCTTAAAATGAAATTTAGTGAACAATGGCAACACCCGTGGGACGTTTCTGGATTTCTCGATTTTTCTTTAAGATCAATCCACCAATATGCTTTCAAAGCTTCAATCTATGAAACAGAAAATCCAAAGTATTGATATAAAGACATATATTTGGTCACTTTCCAGTCAACACATTTTCTTCCGCTTCAACCTTCACCCTGATAGGAGTTGTGAAAAGTGCTTGTACTAGCGATACACTGAAAGTACTGATTTAATACATTGATGTAATTTTATAGTGCGAAAAGCCGTGTGAGGCTGTATGCGCCATGAAACACAATCAATCAATCAACCAGCCAGCACAATCATTTCAGAAAATACTTATATTCGTTTATAAAACTTATTAATACTTTTATTTATACCGGTAAAAACAATTTCAGTTACAGTTGGAATCGTTAAACGAGAGATATATAAGGAGATAAAAAATAAGCAAACAATGCTGTCTTGAGCACTAGTTGATGTAGGGCCGGTTGACTTAATAATGTATGACTATACTTGTTGATCTAAGGAAGGTTGACATAGTTGTGTTGTACTAGGTACTTCTTGATATAGGGCCGGTTGACAAAGTTGGGTTGTACTAGGAACTTGTTGATATAGGGCCGGTTGACAAAGTTGTGTCGTACTAGGTACTTGTTGAACTTAGGCCGATTGACATAGTTGTGTTGTACTAGGTACTTGTTGATATAGGGCAGGTTGACACAGTTGTGTTGTAATAGGTTCTAGTTGATCTAGGACCGGTTGACACAGTTGTGTTGTACTAGGTACTTGTTGAACTAAGGCCGATTGGCATAGTTGTGTTGTACTAGGTACTTGTTGATATAGGGCAGGTGGACACAGTTGTGTTGTACTAGGTTCTAGTTGATCTAGGACCGGTTGGCACAGTTGTGTTGCACTAGGTTCTAGTTGATCTAGGACCAGTTGGCACAGTTGTGTTGTACTAGGTACTTGTTGATCTAGGGACGGTTGACATAGTTATGTATGACTAGGTACTAGTTTTGGAGTTTTTTTTATAATTCTTTATTTGAGTAAAAATGATCATAGTAGCAATACAAATTTTGTCGTAAACAATCCATCATTTTTACATATGTTTCGCCACACAATAAAACAGTTTGCAAACATTTATATAACACAGGACTGTATACAGACATGTAATCCCTAACACTTGTTAAGCCTTAAATTATGTCAGGTTGCCCAGCTCTTACTGAATATCGATCTGGTTATAAAAAATAACCTTTTCAGTTTCCTAATAAGTTTTAACAGTTTTTTTAATATCAGCAATATGTGGTTGTAGATGATTCATTTTACACTTATTATATCTTTTGCCCAGCAGTAGGATATTATTAAACACATAGTCATTTGCTGTGGATGCATCCAAATAGAATAGTTATTAGTGTTAGTTGTGGATTTTCAGCAGCTGGATAAAGTCATTTGGCTACATCATTCCAAAATAGTTGAACTACTGGACATTCCCCAAAAATATGTATTAATATTGTCTCCACTTCGTCTGGACAAAAGTTACAAGTGTTAGAATCTTTGATATGTATTCTAAACATGAATTGATTGGTTCCTAATATTCTATTAGTTATTTTATACTGAAGCCATCTTAAATTAACATCCGTTTTACACTGGAAAGGTAAAGAGTAGATTTTACGCCAATCTAAATCATATTCGTTCAATATACCTTCCCATTTCTGGCCACATTTAGGTCTGGCATAGTTGTTACATACATATATTGGATAAAATGGTTTGGTGCCTTCTTCACATCTTAACAGCAGAGTCAAATGATAAGGTCTAGTAGGAAATCGAACAGGTATTAAGTCCACTTCAAAAGGCCTGAGAAACTCTTCCATAGATTTTTGCATACCCATATAATATATATTTAACTTAATATTAAACAATCTTTCCAATTCTATATGGCTTAAAAAGTTACCGTCTGTATCGAAAAGGTATGTGACGAAACGCAAACCAGCTATATAGCAGTTTTTATAATAAATGGGATTGTTTCCTATCAGAATTTCACCATTAAACCATACAGAGCTACTAAGTGCCTCGTTTAAAGTCCGAGTCATTATGGTAGTCATGAACTCTGCCCATATATTAAATGCCTCATTCCAAAATACATTTTTAATTCTGTGGCTCAGTTGTTTTAGTTTTCGAGGGCCACAATATTCTAAACCATAGTCTATTCCAAGAATCTCATCTATTATGGGTTTACTTGGAATCGTCTTACTGATCAGGCGTTTAAAACACGAGATTTTGACAGCTTTGGCAAAGTACTCAATGTTAGTCATTCTGACGCCTCCTTTCTCGTAGCATTGTGAGAATTGATTACGTTTAACTTTGTCATTTCCCCCCCATATAAACTTATATATAGTTTCTTTTAACCTAGAAAAATGTTTAGCTGTTGGATTTGGCAGTGCAAATAGTAAATTGTTCAACTTAGGGAGGGCCAAAGTTTTCACCACAGTGACTCTGCCAAGCACTGTCAATGATCTTTTTGACCAACTGCTAAGTAAATGCTGTATTTCTTTTAGTTTCTCCACATAATTAATATCCAAAATATCGTTTAACTTTTCACTAAAAGTAATACCCAACATTTTGAATGGACCATTTGTACAGTCCAACTCATACCTTTCAAGCAATTTATCAGGTGGTTTTTTTTTACCAGCTAATCTAAACAGTTTGGTCTTTTCCATGTTAACTTTTAACCCAGATAATTCGGCATATTTTTCCAGTAATTTTAAACAATTTTCTAAAGAGGCCTCTGAGCCATCTAAAAATGTGGCTGTATCATCAGCAAATTGACTAATTTTATATTCCGTATTACCTATTGTTATGCCCTTTATAGTCTCATTTTCCCTGATCATAAGAGCTAATACTTCAGCACAGAGGATAAAAAGGTAAGGGGATAAGGGGTCCCCTTGTCGACAGCCCCTTCCTATATTTATTGGGTCTGATAGGAAGCCTAATTGTTGTATATGTGAAGATATATTGTTATAAAATGTGTGTATCCATTGACACATATTTGGGCCAAAATTAAAAAAGGTCAGAACATTACTCAAAAAGGTCCATGAAATTGTATCGAAAGCTTTTTCGAAGTCAATAAGAAGTATTTCACTAGGTATACTACGTAAATTTGTAAATTCTAAAATGTCATATATTAAACGTAGATTGTCGCCTATGTATCGTCCTTTTATAAATCCGCTCTGGTTTTCATGTATAAGTTTATGCAAGAATATCTTGATTCGCTCAGCAATGCAAGAGGAAGCTAGTTTGTATTGTACATTGAGCAGAGTGACTGGTCTCCAATTCTTAATAAATTGGCGTGGTTTATCTCCCTTTGGAAGGCAGGTTATAAGTCCTTGCCGTTGGGAGGTGGACAACTGTGTTTTTTCGAAGCCTTCATTAATGCTACGTAGTACAAAATAACCTAAGTCTATCCAAAAAAATTTAAAAAATTCCGACGTGAAGCCATCTAATCCAGGGCTTTTATTGTTTTTTGAACCTTTAAGTGCTCTCAAAATTTCTGATGCAGTTATTGGACCTTCTAAAGATTCGGACTCCTGGTTAGTTAGTCGAGGTGCAGTTTTCAACCCTAATTCCATTAAATCTATTTCTTCTATATCACTCTCTCTGTATAGGTCAGTATAAAATAAATTGAGATGATGCAAAATATCTTTCTGATCGTAAATTGTTTTTTCTTTTGTTTTAATATATGGTATAGATTTATTAACATAGTTTCTTTTTTCCAGCGCGCAGAAGTATTTAGTCGGTTTTTCACCATTTTGAATCCATCTCGCTCTTGAGCGTATCATAGCCCCCTCTATTCTACCTTTTCGTAAATTTTGAAGGTCTTCATTCAGTTTGTTTATTTCCTCTAAGGTTAATAAAGAATGGTGCTCATTAAGTTCACTTTCTAATTGTTTAATTCTCTCATGTAATTCTTTTTCGGTTGCCTCCCTTTGTTTATTCTTTTTAGAAGAGTATTGCATTGTTTCACGTCGTATGTTCAAGAGCATGGTTTCTAGCAACAATTGTTTGTCTATGTTGAAGTTCAGAGATTCATAATCTATTTCTCTTAAATCATGTGATGTACTTTCAATGTCGGAATAAAGCTTTAAATCTGATAGGATTGAACTTTTTACGACTTCTGTAAAATCTGAGCACCTCAAAAGAGAGTTATTAAACTTCCATGTACCTCTTCCTCTAATAAAGTTAGTGAATTTACATTCCAGGATAACCATTGAGTGGTCTGACCGGTATGCAGGTTTGTATGAGACATCGGTAACAAAGCTGATAAATTCTTCGTTACATAAAAAAAATCTAGTCTAGCTTGTTTTAAGGGTGATTTCTGTCTCCATGAGAAAGTCGTTGAATGTGGGTAGTATGATCTGAAAGGGTCTATAGCATTTTCCCTGGTTATTATTTCAAAAACTTTCTTTCTAGCCCCAGGGTTATTCAGATGTTTATAATTAAATGTATCTAATATGGGGTCTAAGACTAAATTCCAGTCGCCACAAGCAACAAAAAAGTCATCATTAAATTCCGATATGGTACTGATAATATTTTCATAGAATTCAGGGTTGTCCTTGTTTGGACCATAAATATTTATGAGCGTTACACTTAATTTGTCAATATCTAGACTTAATGCTAGGAAGTTCCCTCCATTATCATTCTTAGTTTTTTTCACCTTGTAATCAAAGTTATCTCGAAATAATATTGCAACCCCTCTTGAATTACTTTTATGGGAGGAGAAATAGCAGTGTTGACTTCCCCATTCTGCTGTAACAATATTCTCCATTTTGTCCGTAAAATGTGTGTCTTGTAGGCAGCAAATATTAAGGTTTCGAGTCTGTAATAAATTGAATAGTTTTCTTCTGTTGTGGCCAAAACCAAACCCCTACAGTTGAAAGATGCAATATTTATTTTGTCAGCCATTAGAATAATACTATAATGTTATGCCACATGCTAGGCCTACATGTAAGCTCTTGTGTGGCTGTCTGTATACATAAAGTGTATTAAATAGTAAGTGTTTTGTTTATTGATTAGATCCAAAATAAAGTGTGTGGGATTTGGGGTCATAACCCATTAACGATTCTAGCAATATACATGTACATGACCAATAAACTATATAAAACGGTGACATAAGTATTGTGTAATACAAACTATTCCTCTTTAAAATATATACATTTAAAATAAATAAATATCCTTCCATGGAGTAAATTTGATGGATTTTCAAATACTAGATTTATTAACAGGCAACGTAGATGTAGTGTAGAGTGTAGATAAAAGAATCGCGTTTAAAGTAATAAATTTATACATAACAAAGCTCTAATCCAAAATTGCCATTATATAGTGATCTGTTGATGTCCAATGGCCATTCGAGCTCCGCTGTAAAACGCACTAAAAACACATTGAGATTATTTTTTGTTCTGTAAAAAGTTCTATTAACTCAATTAACATAGCAAGTGCCATTCAGCAAGTCAGACGGGGTATTGGGTACAAGAATCTGTAATTGCAATTTTTTGTGTTTTTTTTATAATCAACTTGTTCTCATAAACGCGTGAAATACTACCTAATTAAATAATTACTTTTATTACTTGCAGTTCCGAGTATATTCAACTCCATCATCGATAAATCAAACAGACTACGCTTTATCAACCGGCGTTGCTATACTGGAATACTTCGAGGATTATTTTAATATCTCCTATCCTTTGCCGAAACTTGGTAAGCTCATATTTTATGTGTCTTCATGGATTTCTTCACTCTAGTGTAGCCTTTTGAATGTATCAGTATGTAGTCAGTAATAAGTACAAATGACGTTCTAGATCCAAACGTTTTTGTTGGCAAATAACTTTCAGGTGAGGATCCAGTTTTGATCTGAAACGAAAAACTATTAACAGTTCTTAAATCAGTAAAATTTTGTAAATATTTGATATTTTCAGCCTACTGTTGTTGTAACATGTAACAAACATTAGGGCTAACAAATTAATGCTTACACTTCTTCGCTTATTAACAACATTAACATGGAAACGTTAAGCCACCGTAATGGGTGCAAATCCCGGGAGTACATATGGATTACAGAATTCATTACATTAAACTTCGTCCATTGATGTCCGAATATCAAATATCAGAGTGACAAAAAAGAAGGAACTTATAGGTTAATGTTTATGCTTACTAATGCTGTTTCCATCTACCGATCAAGAGTCTCTCTGTCGACCTCCTGGTATATGAGTGAGCTACACTTATATCGCTCTGACAATTCATGGGGTGGGTTTTATAAGGGGTTTTGAGGTTTTCAACCGTTCTTAGGCCAACATCAGTGAGAAGTGGACACTCCGTCGTCATATAAGTGGAATACCATCCAGTACGAGTAAAACCTCAATCCAACAAAGCAACTATGACACTTTTCGTTACCTGTTTCTATATGTTTGTAGATATGATAGGTATTTCTGGTCGAGGCGGTGCTATGGAGAATTGGGGATTGATTATTTACGAAGAGTCTAATTTGTTTTATGAGGAGGGGGTGACACCAGCCTCGAGTCTCGGTGATATTGCCCGCATTATTTCACACGAATTGGCTCATATGGTAGGTCATACGCCAAACAAATTCATTAATACCATTGGCACTGCCATACCTCCCTGTTTTTCTAATAGAACGTTTTCTTATAAGCCTTGACCAGTTTGTGTAGATATAGTTCGTAAAACATTGTAAATTGTGCGTTCGGCGCCAGGCAAATCACAACTGTATAAATACACTGGGATTGTGTTATTATCTTATACAGCTGCAGGTCAATGCCGCTCGTTTGTAAATTTGCTTATTAATTTAATAAGTCTTTAATCATATCTGGGATATAAGTTTGCTCTTTACAAACGAGAATTCATTTTAAAATTCAGTTTTTTAATGGCTTGATATAGCGTAAAATTTGACAACGACTTGAAATTTCTTCTGTCTTAAAAAAGGTAATTGCAGTCGATCACAACAAACGATTATTTTTCAACTAAAAGATACAACGCTTATTAAGATATTCCTACTATATAAAATCGAAGCTGTGGCGTAGCCGTATTGGGATTGCACTCTGCCTTATTCCTTATACGCTTACGTCATCAAGTTTCTGGCCAATCAAATGCATGATATGTGTCTTATTTTGAATCGATTATTAGCGTATTATTGAATATCACGAAGAAAAACAAACATATCAACTGTTGAAAACATGTTTTGTTAGATGGAAATAAGGTTTAATTATACCTTTGGACAAAACAAATACGTTACATCAAGTTGATTTTAGCATTATGTACTTTGATACAAGATAACGACCTAGTGCTGTCAGAGTTATTCGGTGATGTAACGCCATTATCGTGTACAGCAGTGTATACTTTTTTCGACAATTCGTACCATTACTTTGGAATCTAAACATCGTAATAATGCGAGGAAAAAATTAATGAACCAGTGTATTACATCAAATGTCGCTTTGGTTTGTTAACCTCCCTTGCGTGCTTTTACTAAATTAATATCTGACGCAATGCCCTGTCTCTCCTGGAATATAATTTCTTCTCACACTACACCCCAACATTGTCACACCTCATCCGGATGACAATATGTGGGTTTTCATATTGTGAAAACAAAAATCGCGTTTTTTGTATTGGCCGCCTATTGGCCGAATAAAAGCACGTTATTTTTATTGGCCGCCAGTCGGCCGTATAAAACTCACGTTATTTTATTGGCCCGCCTGTCGGTCGTCAAATATATAAGTGAGTCGCAAGCTGTGGCTTCAACACAACCAAATTAAGTTTAGGTCGTTATCCTTACATGTCATACCGTTCATTGCACTTTATCTATATAGTAATGCCACTGTTCGCCTGCTGGATACCATGTGAAGGTCATATCACCCGACCAAGCCTCGTTACTTGTCAAATATACTGATTGAGTGATATTCAGCTGTCAGACAGTTTGTCGTTATATAACCCATAATTAACAGATTAAAAACAGTCGCCCATACACATCTAATGTTTCATATTTTGCAGTGGTTTGGCGATCTGGTCACGATGGACTGGTGGAGCGATACCTGGCTAAAGGAAGGATTTGCCACATTCTTTGCGTACCTTGGTGTGAACAGTGTACACCCTGATTGGAAACAAGTCAGTACAAACATGCTGACGTCTACGTTATTTATTATATAGGACCATTGGCTCCAAGCGATATTACTTTGAATCCGCTGTTAGATGACATTACCTCTTGCAGGATGTGTATCAATCCGATCTGCACGTTATTATCAGATTCCAGCTCACATTTATTACAAATTATTACTCAATTTAAACAAGGGCAAATCATAGGCATTTAACAGACAAACAATCACAGCTTGCACCTGTAAATGTAAATAAAGACTTTCTTCAATCGTTATCATGATAGGTGACTGAGGGGTAAATATTAACTCCAGCGTTGCTTAGTGGAACAAGATTTGTGCACTGTAGGCTTCTTCCAAATGGTTGCAACATAGTTTTGTGGATCATATCAACTTTTCTGACAGCTACAGCGAGTAGATGACTATTTAGGTTATCAAATAAATTATTAAGGTCTATCACGTTTAGAGGTTCAAGCTGTGATTATTTCGTCTGTTGAAGGTCGTGCGGCCTACGGCCTGTACTTTGTCTTTGTTTGAAGACGGTATTAATTTGTAATAAAAGTGAGCGCGAAACTATTAACAATGTGCTGATCCGGTGTTATATCTCTTCTCTACCGATTATTAACACTTGGATCAACTATCTGATGGACACAAACTGTGACAAGACAACAGAATGTGTGGGGTTTTTTTTAAATTAAAATGCCAAGAAAGTAAACAGAAATACTGTTTAGTGTCATTTCAGCTTTTTATTTAGAAAATAAGCTTTTGTTTTCCTGGCAGAAATGTTTAGTAAAATGCCCAACAAAAATACTTATAAAATGGTTTTCTTGCTAAATATTGTTAAATCTAGCCTTTCATTACGCTATGGGACATGTTAAGCTTCCGATAAACATTATCTGTGGCTGTTTCCTTGCAATCATTCCGTGTCGGGCTACTAGCCATTTTTCTTTGAGCATCTCATACTTTAAGTCAACTTGTCAACACGGTATAAATGATGAATTCACACTTTGGTTGTGGTTTTTGTGACGTTTCCGTTCGGTTTCCCAACGTATTTACGTTATACAGGTGGGGAAGCTGGCAATTCCTTGGCATTAAAGTAGAATGTCCTTGAGGACGATGCCAAACCCACTGTTTTGTGCCGGAGGTGTAATCGGTTTCTCTCTGCTTTTATCATGTCTGCAGTGTTGCGGTAAAAAAGTAAACTGTTTTTTAATCAGTAGTTCCGGAACATATCAAAATATGTTGATCAATATATTGTCATAGATGACAAGACATTGCGGAAAAAAAAGACAAAATGTTTTTGGAATTTGTCATAGTTCTATTCCTGGGTAAATGTCATCCCACTCTTAAAGTGCATTCAACAATGATGAGCCACTCATCGCTACATATAACATCAACTCAATCCCGTTTCAGCCATGCTGACACTTAAAACTAGTGTTGAGCACCGGAAAAAGGTTAATGGTGAATGACGATGAGCGCTTAAATATTCAAGATGACTCCCTTACTTTTTTGAGGACTAGTTGTGTAATTTTGGTTGACAGCCTACATCTTGTTTTGTAGTATGATTCGTATGTGTCTAGCAGAGAGGGGATTATGCAATCAGACTACCAGTATGGACATCCCATACACAACCCGGTGAATACGCCCCGGGAAATTAGGAGAATGTTCAGCTCAATGTCTTATGGGAAGGTGAGAATAAGTTTAGGCGCTGTGTTACCATCACTCAATATAAAATAATCTACAACTAGACAATGGCTCTAAGATTACCTGCGAATTCATGTTTTTAACCTTTTTCATTTGCTGATCCGTGGCATATGTCGCCACAAACATTGGCACTAATTAATGCCCAATGGCCAGGCATAACGTACGAGAGTTATTTTGTCAAGTCCACTATATAAACTCTTGTCTCCTGATGAATCCATGTTTTTTAACGTCATGCGGATTGCTTTTCCCCACAATTTGTCATCAATGATTTTCGTGAACTAGTATAGCCATTAATTTGTTCAATGACAAATACGACCAATATGGTTGAACAATATGTCATACTTTTTTAGACAGCACGATATTATCTTTAGTCGCTCGTTATTAATAAATTCTACAGCGCATGCGCAGTTGGTAGCATGATAAAAGGAAATATAATATTTTGCTACATTGTAACTCACATTATCAGAGTGTATAATGGCTTCTGAATTATCCAGTAAACTTATGTCTACATATAACGGCAATTTATAACAACAATTGTTTGTATATACAGCAATAATTAATTCAGTAAAATAGAAATTTATCATAGTATTAATAAAGACAGCTGGGCCTCTCACCAATCTACTCTTAGCTATAGAGTGCATGCTGACATTGCAAATTCGCTATACAAGTGGAGTACGTTTGAGTGCGAAGACAAACCGATTTGTACAAACTTAGAAAAATATTAAAACGGTGAAATGATTTAATTGAAGCATTATGCCCTGTAACCAGTTTTCGTTGAGCGGACGGTTTAGTTTAACTTCTTTTATTTTAAACAGGGGAGATAAGCATCGATGTCAGTACTTGTCAATGTATGTTTATGTTTTTTTCCAGGCTGGGGCTATTATTACCATGTTGAGGCAATTTTTAGGTGAAGACACATTCAGGCAAGGACTCCAGGTACCAGCTTTTGTTATTTGATTAAAACCATTGTTGTGCTACTTACCTTATTGTGTATAGCGTAGAGACGGCTTGAATGTATTGATGCACCAAATTTCAGTATATTGAGTCGTCGCTAAACAAATTGCACCTTTGTATATATACCAGGAATTGATAATACCTGTTTATAACTGCATCTCAATGCTGCTCATTTAAATGCACTTAATCAGCATAACGTTCAATATTTAATATTGTAATACATATAGTTGTAGAATTCTCTATCTGTATATAAAATAACGTCATAAGCCCCCTTTTAAAAAACATTTTCAATTATATGGACATTTCCATAAGAGTACTGTGCAATCTTATCTGGCCCAATGGCTCACCGGGACCTATCTGAAATAGGCAGTGATAATTCATTAGTTTCAATCCGTTAAAACGTTTTGTGGTCCTCCTTGTTGGTTATGAATATGTTTGTCTTTGCATAGCTCGGCGTCAGTGGTGTTCCCATTCTGGGGTTTTCCTGGAGCTGGGTTGATGTGAGTGTGTGCTCTCTGGTGTTTTACACTTAAGCCTTGTGAAGCACACTATACCTTATGTCACTTCACTCTGCATACTGTGATAGTACTATAACTTGATTATTATTTGAGGCGGGTACGTTAAGCAAATGGTAGTTTTGGTCACCCATTTGTCTCGCACGAAAATATATCAACATGAAGATGCCAATATCATGAACGTTTCCATAAACTTGTGAAATTTTCAATTAAAAATAATTTTATAATTAACATACTTTCATGATTAATTTGACGATTCCTTCAAAAGTATGATTCAATATTCCAGTTTGAAGCCTAAGCCTGCTCATACAGCATCTGTGTCAATTTGTTCTAAGCTCAGTTGGAAATGTGTCTTTTCACACCGGCTGCATGCAGCTGGATTATGCTGATCAGCGAAGTAATGACCACATGCGTCATTGTGACGAATTTAGTGTACCTGGGGCTTTTAAGCTGGTTATGTCCCCATGATCATTTCAAACCGGTTTTTAAAGTTATAACGACATCAAAGCCAGATATGAAGCGATTGAAGTTCAACTGATTGAAAACCACAGATGTGTTTTCACACCAACAACGTCAAACCGACTTAATGTCACTTTTCAATCTTACAGGTTTAAATATGGCCGTGGGTATTAAGATAATGCTGGAGAACTGTCCACAAATTGTTTTGTTTTCGTTGTAGAGATATCTCCGTGCATACTCCTACAGCTGTGCGAATAAAGATGACCTATTTGAAGCTCTCTCTCAGGTTTGTTGAATATTGCTTATAAACCACGAATCCAGAAAGGGTATTTTGATTGTAGGACTTATATGGATTTTGTGTCATCCATCCAATCGGAAGACCTCGAGTGTTCTGCGCAGAAGTTAACCATAGCTCATAATGCCCTCTGAGTAAGGGTAGTTGTTTTAAGACTGCCAATGCTGTCTTTAGATAACATTGGAGTAAGATTCACTTTCCAATAAAATCCAAACAATTCGCACTATATGGTTCTGCTTGTCTCTATTATTGTTGGAATACACTGCCGTCACATACGTAAAATTGCATTAAGCATGGCGTAAAACACAAATCAATCAATCCATATTTTGTATTAATATAAAAAGCATACGGTTCAAATATGATCTGCTTAAAGTTGAATTTACACGTGATGATGTAAATGTATAACAGAAACTCATTCACACGCCAAGGTATCAATTCTTCTCTAAAATTAGATGGCTAACATTCCCCTCGCATTTGACGGGGGACGAGAAGGAGGGGAATGTTTTTAACGCCAGGTAGTCAATGGTTTTTGGCGAAGGAAAGATATGGAAGTTTCCCATTCAGAATCGGCATGGTGCGAGGTAAGATCGCCGAACAATACATTTATACTTGGAACTATTTACCGACCACATTCTGCAATAGAGTTATATTGGGATTATATAAAATATGCCCTCACTGATCAAGGACAATATCTCTTTTCACTGCATTGTATTTTATTCCATTATGGTGGCAGCACAGATTATTTCTCTCTTTACTCCAGACAGTATATTACTTAGGTAGTTACTTTGGAACTTAATCCTCATATAATACATGTAGCATGTTAGATATCTTATCTATGGTTTTGGACCACACTGTTCAACAGAACATTGGACCTTGTTTATTTAACTACTTTATCATACTATTATATAGCTTCCCCTTCCCCTATTTTTCTTTAGTCAATTTGACACCTGGTGAAGATACAGGCATATGTATCGAAACGTTGTGTTCTATCACAAAACAAGAAGTGGTTATCCAGAAATTGTATAATT
>JARFOD010081208.1:0-19558 GCA_031763545.1 Mopalia muscosa | reverse complement strand
TCTAATCAGATGTTTGAATTCGGGTATTAAAAACTGTTAACAAGTAGTATGATGTGATTAAAACTATTATAACAAAAGTAAAACTGGATAAGCGGTACAAAATTTCTATAAAATTCATCAAAAACTATATAGTGTCTTAAAAGTGCCTATAATACCTAGTATAACATATTTCTCTTACATGCTGATTCACAAAATTTGAATGAACTTTAGTGATAAGAAAAATAACAAAATTGACCCAGGTAAACATACAGGTAGAAGAAATGGATCTGGAAAAAAAAATAAAAAAAACATAAGCAACATCACTTATACAGGAAGACTAGCATGGCTGTTGAAACAATTTGAAGGATAAGCTAATTTTCGTCTTTAAATTCAAAAACGCGAAGTTTAACAGTTGAAATTTTAATTCCATTTAAAAAATAAAGGCTAAGGGATAAACAATACAGTTTATCACTTCCTTTAGTATAAGTTTAGTCGAACAAATAATATTTACTATAAATCCAATGTATCTGTTCGAAGAGTGAAGTTGGAGTGAAGTTGGATATAAGATTGTAACTTTTATAATACCAATAAACTACTACACAAACATTTGAACGTACGTAAAGGGGACTATGTTAAATATTTTTAAATAAATTGGGACAAGATGTAAAAATAATTTGTACGCCGTCACAAGAGATTTTTTACATCTTGTTAGTGTTGGAATAAACAAATTTTCGTGAACATGTAAAGGTGTGAGGCATTTAATTAGAAAAACTCGTATGTCGTTTGTCCATGCCTTACCTTATTAAACCCCACCCCCTCCAATAAAGAACAATGATTCTTCACTTCTTTCCATCTCCTTTCAGAACCATGTGGTTCAAGGGAAAGAAGCCGTACTGTTTTAGGCCCACTCTGCTTTTTGTCCAGCCATAAGCAAACCCACGATCATCGGCCGGTCGTTTCTGCTTTACAATCTGTCCTATAGTTAGAAAAATTAGAGGGAATTGTCAATCTATATTAATTCATTTCATTTATAAATAACAATGACAATTAAGAAGTTTCTACATCACAAAATCCGAAGACTGTCAACTGCAGTTGGTAAAAATTGACAAAAATGTCGATAATTAGGAAAATTAATTGTTCAGTTAGCACATCTTAACACATTTGTAACAAGACAATAGTTTATATGTGTTATGATGAGCATTTATTTTGGTTCAACTCACCAACTTTTAGACTGAACTCAGTTTTATCTGTAGCTTTGAATTTTTTAACCACTCTGAGGTAAACATCTGTCTTTTCTTTCAGGGGAACTTTTTCAGTCACACTCTCCGGGGATGTGCTAATGTCATTTAGCGGATTTTTGCCAGGGGGAGTACATTCTAGGGTTTCCTGTTCGCACGGATCAGCGGTATCATCTGGTCCTTCCTCGGCCTCACTGGAACTAATATAGTTTATGGTCAAAATGGACGATGACGGATTAGAAGCATTCGTCCGTCTTGCTGGCAAATCGGTAGAGGGCGTAGTGCTTAAATCATTACTCCCTGTCATCCAGGTGGATACCACAAACATACCTAAAACAATAAAATCAATTGATAATTGCTTTGTTTGTCTCAAAATTATATCATAGCAAAAACAAGGTAGACCTATCCTAACATATAGCTACAAGCGATGTTGGTGTATTCATTATGATCAAATAAGTCTCAGCAAAGCCAGAGTTTGTAGAAAATGATTTAATCTTTACCATAGTTGACGGGTCGTGTTGGGTTTATCCCGGGACCCTCGGGGTCTCCAATAGGCCACGGCTGGATCTTGAAGATTCCCGGTTTGATGAGATTTCCGACTTTTGCGTTCTTTGTCTTGGTTTTTTGTTCCAGCTCTGGTGATTTTGTGGTTTCTAGGACCTCATCCTCTGATGAGCTAGAATTGCTTGACTCGGAGCTAAACATAAAAATATTGCCAGTTGTAGTCATATCACATATCATATGGTACAGAAGTAACGAAATATATCATCAAAATGTTTTGTGACTGTCATTTTGTTAGAAATACTAAAACCTGAAAATTTACCTCCCCCTCTCCCTTCATAGTCTTGTCCCCTCATCCTCAACCCCAAAAGAGAAAATGTAAAGTAAAGAAGAGCAAATGCACTGCAAATGTGCACTTAAGAGACATTGTTAATCCCTAACTGAGTGGAGAACTGTGGGGAGGACTTACCTATATACAGAACCACCCCAAGCATGGCTAATGAGTTTCTTGGTTTTCTCCGTCAGTTTGATCACAAGTTTCCTGGTTTTCAGTCCAAGTGTTTTGCTTTCTTCCAATTTCTGTGGGAAGAAAAAAAAAGTTGTTATGTCAGGTGAGTGTTTGGTCATACCCTATATATTATACAACAAAACTGTTTACACAAAAGCATAATATAACAATGGCAGCTGAATACAAGGTCAACTTCAGCCACATTTCGGACAATTTATAATCAAACCAAGGTCCAAAAACTGAACGTATTCTCTATACAAATGATACATTTGTCCACCAATATGACAATTTACCTTAAATTGATACCTAATGAATCAATAGTTGCGTGGAGATAAGAAATCCACATGATTGGATTACAAGCGGTATAGAGTCGGGCTAGAACAATGCCTTCCTTATAATATCCCTATATGAATTACCATACACTGAAATCTCAAAATGGCTGTTTTCGTCTGTTAAATTCTAAACTAGTTGCATTTCCAGGAACTACCAGGTTCCGTTTATCATCGTGTAAAGAGTTAAAACAAGTATATATTATGGATGTTGACATACCTCGTCTAAGCAGGCTAACAAAGCACTATGTGCTTTGACATGTTCCCGGTACGCCTGCCACTCCAGTTTTAACTGATCAAACAGTTCTGATGATTTGCTTTTCTTCTTTGGCGGTTTTGCGGTCAATTTGGTATACTTGGTTAAAAGTTTTGCCAATTTCTAGAATGAGAAGAAAAAGAAAATGTAGACATTTCTTTAAACCTAGATTAAACCTTAGAACTGGAAATATTTTGTAAACTATTGTTTTGAAAGGTGCGAAAAGTAATAGAGACGTGTAAAGTATCTTTATTCCAGTATTAACAACGTTAAATCATAATAACACTCACCTTGCCAGTCTCTCTGATTTCTTTAGAGGCTGAAATCGCTTCACGTAAAATGTTTAAGGTGGATAAGTTCTGGTATCTGAACAGTAGAGCCTTCAGCTCTTCCGAGTTGTTAGATATTAACCTACAACCGGAATGAATAAAATTATCAGCTGGATTAAAGTTAAGTCCATCCTCCCATTTCTACAGAACAAAGATACATTACGAAACGACCCCTTTAGATTTAGCTTCTGTTCATTGAAGTTTATGAGTATCATTCCAAGTCTTTTAACAAATTCCCAAATGGATTTAAACAAAGTCAAATTTAAAAATAATTATTTTTTTTTGCTCTAGCAAGTATTATGCTCTAGCTTGTTGAATGAATATCAACAGTCGTGGATGGTTTTTAATGAGCATGCTTCAAAATATGGGAATATGTGAAGTATGATGGTATTTCATTTTCCATTGTGCCAGTCGTATATGAGTAGAATTTTTCGCACATATCTACGCAAAATTAAATCCTTCAATAGGATTTAATAAATTTGGAAAATTATAAAAGAAGTTAACAATGGTAGGCTTGTTAAGCTAAGCTTCAGCGCTTACTTTCTCATGAGATTTTGTCGGCCGCACTTGGCAACTTCGTCCTCTGAGATGATATACCTGAGATTCTCAGTCACTCGGTTCCTATATTTATCATCTAAAACAATAAGTGGCATGCATACATATAAGTAAAGGCGAAATAATACTAATTAATGGTTGGACTACTCAGATAAAGACGACAATAATTCACTATTGTCAAAATGAGAGACAACGTTCGCAGTGTTTCGAACATCTGCAATTTTGAACATCCAGAAAAAATATCATTGTTAGAAAATTTTAGATACACACGGATGCCTTTGATTGATTTCCAAAGGTAAAAACGGTTAACTTGTACAATACTCGTATCTATAGATATATCAATAGCGCTGTTATTTCTCTCCAGGGCCCGGCACGAGTAGGCCTACAATATATGCAAAATTAAAGAACTAAAACCCTGACCTACCAATTCTTTTGAGGATAGACTTTCTAATCCCTCTGAACGCCAAAGCAATATTCAGCGCGAACTCCTGGTTCAGTTTCGCTCTACAACATACACAAACAGATCAACCAATGAAGAATAAATCATTCAAACAATCAGTCTGAACATCAATTGAAAGGATTATCATCTAGGCATTAATTAAGTACAACATGAAAACCAAGTCAATAATTTAACTGAATTCATAGATTTGATGGTAATCCATGCAGGTGCATATAATATTAAATTTCATTATATTTAGATTGTTTGTTTGTTTGGTCTGTAACACTGTATGGGTAGGCCTATTTAGGCTAGGTGATTATATCAATGTGTTAGTGGTAGAGAAAGCCAAACCCGACTGCCTAAACCATAGTTTGCCGACTGGTGAGAGATACATTGACAATGACATTATTAAAGCGATACGCTGAACCAAAGTATCTCCAGCAATACATATAACGTCAACCGCGAAGTCATCTTTTGGAGGACCGATATATCTTTATAGATGTGTTATGGCACCCCTTTGTGAACGTCATGGCGGCCTACGTTGTGACAGAGTATCTGTAGATTATATCACCCACCTTGATTCAGCTAAATCATTCATATTCATTGTTGATTAAATCTCACAGCATAACCATGATCTGTCTACAAGATATCAAGCTGGAACAAAGCAACGTAACAATGGGCGTCAAGGTAACGTCGATTCTTCAGAACGTAACATACTAAACCAGAGATGGCGCCAAAGGGAGATAACCTAGACACGGACGTCTCGTTTATTTAATGACAATGCTCACCAGTTTAACAGGTAAGTTTTCTGCTTTATCTTTATTCAAACTGTGAGTGTAGCCTGCATGAAAGTCGGCCCAAATATGCCTAAGCTGGCAAAGCGGTCTGTAGACCTATACTAGTAGGCCAACTCTAGAAAAAATAAAAATAAAAAAGTAAGTCTACCATGGTATGTGTAGGCCAAATAACCATGGTAAACCTCTGGTATGTCGCGGTCCTTTGGCCTCATTCAGTGGTTAATACGTGGTACACCATGGTGCTTTTAGCAGCTGTTTTTATAAGCGTATTTATATAGAAGCCTGGTCCGAACATTGCGATTCGTGATGTTTCACGCGCGCGACAAAAAGAAAACTTGACCGCTGCATCCGGCAACTTTTGATCGTTATATTTTAGCATTCTTGGCATTACAGCCAAGATTTTAAAAGAAAAACTATCGTACCGTTTCTAATACCCTTAGGCCCTACTGGTAAATAAATTTTTACACATAATTCAATTATTAATTTTAGCCCAAAACCCTAATTTTTTGCAATTAAATAATTTAGGGTTAATTTATTTTGGCGTAACCTCATGCCTCATGGACGACTTACGTTCTTTCCTAGTTCAGTTAATGAATTAGCTAGCAAAATTGCGACATGAAATATAATCTCCCTCGTTCATGAATATCAGTGAAGTTCGAAGGTAAAGGGAGCTAACCGGAGATATGCTTTTGGCACAAGATTTGAGATAGAATGACATTGAGGAAGGGAGATAACTCTATAATAGTTTGATCACGTGACAAGCCATGATCCAAAATGGCAGCAGTACAGTGTCTGACAGTGTGTTTACATATCATAATTTAAACGTTTTGTGTATTGTACACTATTATTGATGACTTACAAGATGAATTTATCGCTAATGTTATTTATTCTGATCTATACATCTAGATCAGGAGCGCTTCATTTAACTGGTGTTTGGAATAGTCAGAAGGATTTGTATTTCTTCCTGGCTAAATTCGGTTTCCAGCAAACCACTCCACATGCCGCCAAAGAAACTAGCGGTTATATTTACGGAAATATTACTTCATTGAACAGCACAAAAACCGGACTCACATTAGTACTTGTGGATAGTGAATTCTTTATTGAATATTATGGAAACAGAACTCGCTTACCAGGATCTTGCCCGGCTATGTTCAGAAAAATTACTCAACATGCCGCATTTGACAGCCGGTGTTATCCGAACGGACCAGAGGATTTCTTGCGGAAAATTCCCTGTGAAGCTGATAGACTTTGTGTGGATGAGGATAACCCAGATAATGTACTCCCAGGGTATCAGTTTACATACACCGTACAGGATCTAAAGAAACCCAGGTAAATGGAAAATTGATATAGCAAACAGTACAGGCTTAAAAAAACATAACTTAACAGTAGTCCTGGTATAACTGAGAATTCATAAGCATATATGAACTAACATCAATTCTCAGTTATGAAGTTTCCAACTTGTATAAATGCTTACTCATTGGTGAGTATATTATCATGAGTCTATTTGCAGCTCCTGTGTCCTTGAAATCACATATATTTCCCAAATACAACCAACCACTAATCAATACGCTTCTGTTTGCATCGTCTCTCATGGTAATCTGAACAAATTCTGTCATGAAATTCGGATAAAACACACCAGTATGGCAACCTCCACCAAACGGCAGCCATTTTTCCCCGCCACAATTTGAAAGTAGACATGCCCAAAGTTTTATTACGTCACTCTTGACTCTTGAGCATCAGCCAGCATCAGGCCCTGGCTATTGAAGTATTTAAATTCCAAATAAATTAGTCTGAACAGTATTTATTTTATCAACATTACTGTCCAAGAGTGAATATAAAAACTAATTTCACAACAACATGTTCAAATTTCATACTTTTATTAAAGGTTATAGTTTAAAAGTTTAAAAATCTATAACTAAAAGCCTCTCATTCTGTTAAAAATACTACATCTTTAAAAGTATATTCATTTACATTAAATGAATACATATTATGTTGTAGGTTTTTTCCTGTAGTCGGGCTGTATGAGGTTGTCCATGATTTCCATTCATGCGTCAAAAATCTGTCACCATCTTAAAAAAAAAATTTGCTGTTGTTGAACACATGTTACCAATCTCTCTGTTATGACAATTTATATGCACACAAAGTCTTTCTGGCTCCAACGCCTATTATTTAATTTGATTTTTTCAGCTGTATGAAATTAAAGAAACTGTATGCAGTTAGAAAAGTCAATAAAAAGTTATATTTGCTATCACTTAATGGACAACCTTCATCTATAAATCTGTTACCTTACATTACAATCCTTATCCACATGAGTTTTTGGCATAGAATTACATTTGTAAAGCATGATTAGAAACAGGTTGAAACATGGTCTCAAGTGGTTCTCACTTCTCAGGGGCCTCAAATGTCTAATAGTACACTAGTATAATTTCTGCACAAATTTAAAAATACAGCATAGCCAAATGTCTGTTTTAGACATATTTGTCAATTCTACACACCAATGGTACATGCTGCATGTACTTGGCTAACAATAAAATAAACATAAATAATGTACATGTAGCTACAAAATAAGACTAATTTCAAACTCATCTCAGACAGCCATTCCTGTTTTTCATTAAAATTCTTGAAGATAGGCAAACTGTTAAAATTGGACACCTAGATACTTAAAAAGTGAAGCAAAATGAACATTTTAGACATCATACTTTTGATTTCTGGCTAAATTGATAAAGTAAGAAGTTTCTTAAAAAAAACATTTCTTTAATATATGACTGAGAATAATAAGTTCATATCCTTAGCTAAGATTCATGTGCGACATAAATTAGAGACGAAGAGATGCTTTATGAAGATGCTCTACCAATATATGTATGTATACATCTATGTGATGATCCATCTCCCATCACTCTGATCTATATAAACAAGTGCTGCTCAACTTGGTTACATTATGATATTATATTAATAAACAAACTGGAGAGCACATTCCAGTGTATTATTTATTAGTACATGTATGTGATGATTATTGCATCTCCCACCATCACACTGATCTACAAACAAGTACTGCTCGACTTCATTACGTAATGATATTATATTAATAAACATTAAACAACCTGGAGAGCACATTCCAGTGGCCACATTTACAAAATGTCATACGATCTTAAGTTCTAACCAGTCACCAGTATTTTACAACTATAGTTTTATCGTTTATTCGTTTATTGTCATACAGCAATGTTAAGTTTCGTGGAAATTGCTTGAATCTATCTCCTCCAGTCTCTCACTGATGAGCAATGCCACAACAGAACAAAATAAAAGTTATCAAAATACACATCCATTACTTTATGACATTTGGAACATTAAGCTCCTAAGCCACCTTTTTGCTAACATCAGTGATGTGTAATTTAACTTGAAGTGGATATAAACATTCACTCTAAGCAATTTACAATTAATTAATTTAAGAAGACGATAAAAAAAACATAATTGACATTTATGGGAATTAGCTTGAAAGCCATTTTGCCTGAGGTCAAGCTTTGAATACTAACCAATGTTTTTTCCTCTTACAGGTTTTGGTATCTGAGTTTTGTTTCCTGCTATTTAAACTCCACTGATGTGTCAGCATGCCACTGGCAAACACAGCCCCAGTCCATCCAGGTCCAGTATGATCTCTGGCTTGTCAACGGACACCCATTCACAAAACATATCAACCCATTTGAACACCAGTTCTCCTTTGAACAACATGACATTTTTGAAATCCATGTGACCTTTTTGCTTCTTTGTACGCTTCTCATACCTCTATGGATATACGCGTATAGGAAGCAACAGCATCGACTTACTCAAATTTTTACAGCCTGTATATTTCTAGAGACTTTAGGAATTTTCTGTAATTTTATTCACACTTTAAAATTTGCATTTGATGGTGTTGGTGTATATGCTCTTCACATTATGGGGGATGCTATTGACTCACTGGCGGAATGTCTATTTGTATTATTATTGCTGGTGATAGCTAAAGGCTGGGCCATAACTTCACGGGATCTCAATGGGAAAATTCCACTCTTTGTTATCTGGGGCTGTTACACTGTGCTCAATGGGGGCCTCTTCATATGGAACTTGGTAAATATGTAGTAATTATTTTTCCCATAAAAACATCATGAACCGGATTAAAATAAAAATGGTTACCCTGGTCCAAGACCAGCCAAGTAAATAATGAACCTGTTATCTTGCTAAGGGCAGTGTGTTTTCATTGTATTAGATCTGGCTTTGATGAGCACTGAGGGAATATTAATTTTCCAGCGAAGCTAACAATTGAAATTTTATGATTGTTGTTTATGATTACACATCTGTAATATTATACATAAAATTTCATTCAGCATGACACCCTCTAACTAAGGGTGGTTTGTTTGGAGAATTGCCATGCTGTCTTTATTTTGCACTGGAAGAAGATTAACTTTCAAACATGATGAAAACTCTTCACATCTTGGTTGTGCTAGTAAGCTTATCACTTATTGGTGGAATGCATGGGTGTTATATTAGTGAAATACCCTTAGGACAGCATAAAACAGCAATCAATCAATCAGTCATTCAGCGGGACATGTGCATAAATCAATCAATCATCAGTCAGTTTGCATTAAAGATAGAGATTCAAAAATGTTCCGTTAAGCCCACATTAAAACTGTGCTACTAATTGTATAATGATACTAGCCACCATCTCAGTGTTCTGCGAATTAAACAGCAGATATGACTATAAAATTTATGTTGTTGGTTTTTCAGACAGAGTTAGACATTGTGTCTAATGCAGAGGAATGGGACACCTGGCCAGGGTATATTACTCTGGCTTTTAGAATGGCCATTATGGTCTGGTTTCTATTTGAACTGAGGCGGACATCTGGTAAAGAAAGAAGTTTAGAGAGACTTCAGTTCTTTCAACATTTTGGGGCAGGTTTTCTGGTCTGGTTTGTTTACCTGCCAATATTAGCTGTCATTTCTACACAAGTATCTGCCCTATGGAAGAGAAAAACAACACTGAGTAAGTATATATAACACAGGTACAGTAAAACAAAAATAAATGACAGGTAACAGGCAGTGTTATAAATACCAACTGTTTTATTACTGGATATCCTTTTATAAAATTTAATATTATTAGTAAACAAATTTGTTTTTTTTGTTTTAATTCTGGTTATTAGATCGTAATGGAATTCCTAATATCTGATAGCCTTTTGGCATTTCAAAAAATAGAAAAGCATGCTCTATCCCTCATGGGCATGTACCAATGACTCACTGGTAAGCTTGTCTGACCACTGATCCTCCTCAGATAAACCGCTCACCTGTTCAAACCCCCTAATTAACATTTTATGAGTAGTGTGGGTGGCTTAACAATGTTTTCTCTAACTTTCCACCATATGTAAGTGAAAATAAGTAAGTGAACACTCAGTCGTTATATAAGCTTAGTGACATACGCTTGAATTTGACTTTAAACCCTAATCAAACAACACAAGAAATTTGACATAAGCTTACATAAACATGATATACCTGAACCATATATTCAGATCACAATGTTACACATGTACTGTATTCCCATATTCTCACATTGTGACATCAGTCAATAATATTGTAACAACTTCTTAAGATCAATTTTATTCCATTTTGACATCTCTGGTTTCATGTTTCAATGACACATTTATATGTCTAAATTTAACCTGTGGCATAGTGGCATACATTCACAGTCCGTTTTTGAAAGGCTTCAGTTCCTTCTTACTCAACACCTGTATGCTTGAAATCAAGATTTTGTAGGTTTGGTTAGCACTAGTTGCTAGAGGAAAATTTTCCTAACAGAATAAATTTTCTAGTTATGTTGGTGATACTATATGCTGCTGGATTACACTTCCATCGTATGAGTGAGATACCCTTGAGCAGGGGGTTGCCTTCTCGTATTCCACCAGATTTAAGCAAGATACACTTCAATAGTGTGAAATGGACAATCTGTCCTCATATTCCTTCAGCATGGTATTAGACCCCAATAAAATAAACAAACCAATTGAGCAGGGGATTTTTTTCCGAATAATGCTATGTATACCATATGTTGGTCTTAAGACCTAAAAGGTTTGTCTTTCACAACACCTCAGGTTGCTGTTGTGAGTTCAACTTGTGACCCCCCATGGAGGAGAGGTCTGGAGATAGTATTCTTCCCACAGTGACCTGGGGCTAATTTCTTAAAAGTCTATCAGTCGTTAAAACCAGAGTAAATCTTTAACAGGGGATTAGAGATAGACCTTCAACGTTATGACATCTAAAAGAAAATAAAATTTAAAAGTGCTTTAAACAACTGGCCCAAGCAGTCTAAACATGGTGGGCTATTCTCAGATTTGTAAGATATTACCCAACAGATGTTCCCACAATAATGCTGTCTGTAAATAGGATTTTGATGTGCTGATAGAACATCAACTCTATGAGTGTACTTCACTGTTAGCATTGAAAGGGAACACCTGTTATGTTTTGGTCTATTGTAGACATTTGTTTATTGAATAAAGCTATTTATGTTATATAATAACGAACAATTATGTTTTGATTGATAGATACCAGGCTAATCTTAGCCCTAAGGCTGTTAGTGTATCAAATCAAAGTTGTGACATAGCCATATGAGGATTGCACACTATGACTTCTCCATACGCATGTGTCATCATGTTTCTGACTTAAAAAAAATTGTAATATTTTTTGCTTGTTTAAATGGATTGTTATTGATTTATTAAATATCAAAACCAAAAAATAGCATTTCAGCTGTTGAAGACACATTTTTTAAAACATGTTTTGTGATATGAATAAATGAAATTCAGAACGAGCTACTCAATCAAAGAATCTCCTAAATATGAACTTGTTGAAATCTTTCCAGGTATAACTTACTCTGCTGATTTTCTTGCCTTCGCTGTTTTGGTGCATCTTCTGTGGCCTACTCGGACTGCGCTGAATTTTGTGGAAAGGGAAACCCCTCTACCACCTGATGAACTAGAGGTTGCTGGTGAGTTTCCTAGCTATACCATTGCCCCTGAGCTTTCGGAACTATTAAAAAGGCAACACTTAACTAATCTAGTTGCAATGTCTATGTATCCCAAGATGTCTTTGTTTGCCACCAGTGACACTGGGCCCGTGACTTAGGGGTTAGCGAGTGTGCCTACTAAACCCTACTTCGATGTGCCGTTCACAGGATCGAATCCGTCTGTCGACCCTCAGGTATTTGAGGGATTCACACGATGTGGCTCCGGCAATCAAGGGGTGTTTTTTACGAGGTTTCTTCTTTGTTTTCCACTGTAATTAGGCAAGGAACAGTGTGAAATGGACAATCTGTCATATGTGAAATATCTTCTAGTAGGACATAAAACCCTAATCAAACAAAGCCTGTGATGCCTGGCTGCTGTTATTTACATATTTGACTGTCCGACTGCTATATGAGTGAAATACAAATATGATTGTAAAATCCAATCATACAAACAAACATTTCTAACCGAATAACCAAAATTTAAAAGGATTGTTTATACTGACACCTATGTGAACTTAGTTATTTTTTTAATGTTTTTGTCAATTTTGGTCAGATAGTTGTTTGATTATGGTTTGAAATCGTAATCAAGGATATTTCACTAAATGAAAAGTTAATATATACTGTCATTGTCTTCTTACTCTGTTGCTTGGGATGGACCTTCTGGTTGCCCTGCTGCTCTTGGAGTTAAGGAGCAACAATAAGCCAATGTATTGTTGCATCTTTGTTCTTGTGTTGTATGACTGACCTCTATCATCCTTGTTATCAGTGGCTTCCAGAGTGCTTTGCTTCCTTCATTGTGCTGGAATGCTGGGAGTCAAATAAGCTTTACTGCAGTGTGACACCCTGATCAAACCAATTTTTATTTTACTCTACCATGCACAGTGAAATGAAGTTATTAAAACACCTGAGATTTCTGGTTTCCCCTCATTTGAGTTCTGGTATATACCTGATTTTCACTGGGGGAACTCTCCCTCTGGTTAAAGGCAGGTTGTTTAAAGAGTTGTCTTTACTTCGCACTGGAGGAAAAATAACTTTCCAACATTATGGAAATGCTTCACATCTTCTTGGTTGTGCTAGTGTCCTTTATTATAGGATTACACCGCCGTCATGTAAGTGTAAAACCCTTTAGAACAGTGTAGAACACCAATAAATCAATCCACTGGGGGACTCAAACCTAGTAGTGGATTGAGAGAGAATCTGTTGTAAGCCTGACAGACACGACAGCAGACCAAAGGTGCTCTCAGAGCTAAGGAGAAAAATGTACCCATTATGTTGTCTTAATACATTGTAAATTTGAACAGTTTGATTTCTTGCAAGCTCCTTGTTGTATGCCCTGTGTGTATCACAGAGATTAATCATAAAGGGTTAGAGATCAGGAGCCACTTTCACAAAATATCATATGACAATAAAATATTGTAGATATTTTACGCTATAGTTTAACACGACATAATTTTATCATACGATATTTATTTCTTGTACAATGTTTTCTGAAGATGGCCCCAGACCTTTTGTCCCTGTGTGCAATGCATGAAATAGTTAACCATTAAACTGTAACCTCTTTGTATTCTTTCAGGGCTCCTGGAATCTGAACCAACTTTCCGAGAAATTGTTCGAGACAACCCTGCTATTACTCCGCCAAGAAATATGACTAAGGCATCTCCATTTAAGGATCATAATGGCTCGCCAAATGTTCAATTTAAATCTTTAAAAAACATTTTGCACCCTAAAAAAGAGGACCAGTCCAATTTGCTGGACAATTCTGAATTTACCGATTTCGATTCTCTTTAAACAGATCACAATGTAAATAGAGTCAAAATGTATCTAATTTATTTATCCGGTATTTGTGTTAATCTTGATCTCTGTGTGCATTCCATTTGGTGATGGATACTCTATGTTGTCATATCATATAGGGGAGGCGGGGAGCTACTTGTTAAGAGCATCACTTTACAGATTTGTTAGATGCCTTCAACACTGTCAATGTCAAATTGCTCACATTATCCAAATTAACCACAACTTGAGTCCCACATTATTAGTTTGATATATGAGGAATTGTGAGCTTTGACCACAGTTTTTATTTTGTTTCATTTTACTGAATAAGGGATTATTGATAGATAGAGAAATCACTTTGTGTTTCAGAATTAGGAGTTTTGTCAGTGGTGTTGATTTTTGTTTATTTCACTTAATTTTGTATGGAGTTTGGTCAATAAGATGAATTAATCATAAAGGCAACAATCAGACAAGTTGATTAGATAGAATCATAATGTCAGTTTTATTACAGCTGAAATCTTATTGGTAATACATTGTGTACTCTCATGTTATAGTTAAATTATAATGCAAGACATGAAGTACAGTTTGATGCATATTCTATCACATGTTCATTTAATATTGCTACAAACCTATATCCATATCTGTCCAATAATAGAGTTTTTATAAAACGTCTATTTAGTCCCTCGGGATCAAACAGCTTGTAACTCTTTAGTGGATATATTCATTGGTCATTTACTCATTTCTCTGAAATACCAATTTGCAGGTTGATGTATTCATAATCTCCGGTTAACTACATGTAGATATTTATCACATTCTTTATATACTATATACATGATCATTACCTTCTTTTGAGATGTCAGCCCGCAGCTGTGGCTTAGTGGTAGTGTGTGCACTTCGTAATTTTACTACAATTTATCGTTCAGGGGGCTGCGTCTGTTGGGCGAGTATATGAGTGAGTCACAAGATGTTGCTCCGGCAATTGCGGGGGAGGTTTTTACGAGGTTTCCTCTTGGTTTTTCCACCATAATAAGGCAAGGAACAGTGTGAAGTGGACAATCCGTTGTCATATGAGTGAAATACCCTTGAGTACCCCAAGCAAACAAACAAACAAATCTTTTGAGATGTCTGTAAATTATGTTTCAACTTCAGATCTATTTAGGAACTTATATTTGGGAGTTTATCTAGAGCATGAGCTTATTCATCAGGTCTGAGTTTTCAAATCCTGTTCCTGGGAGATAGAGAGTTTCAGGTCTAACATTCTATTAAAGTGTAGTGACAGATGTCATTAGGCATTGTCTGATTTCTGAAAGCTGTTGCATTCCTCTTTAATCTTGAATAAATAGTTATTAATTGATTAGTTGTCACTTATATATAATGACTTGTATCAAGTTTTCATGGTATGACAATTTTGTAAATTATGTATCTGAATTGATTTTAAAGAGTTGATGTAGTATTTTTTTTTTTCTTTATGCCAAAATGTGCATGCATGTTTGTTTGTGTCCATGGGTGTCAAAATTTGATATACTACATATTATAAATATGTTCATAAAGAGTTATCAAAAATACTGTTAGGAGCAGAAACAGTCTATGTGTTGGTAACTAGATTCTTTTGATTTTCACCAATGTTAGTGAAACCGTATTTAAGTTAGATCCCTGGGATTATGTTCTTGCATGTACATCTGACAAATTGGTTTGTCTCGATTGACCTATCACAAAACTTGGTAATGACATTTAATGATTAATAGATGTTATCTAATGCATGACCCAGAGATATCAAATTTATGAAATGAGGGAGTGATTTTCATTCATTCAAAGCCTCTAGTGAAGACTAAATGAAAATTAGTGTTCAAGTTTCATTAATTTGACATCCAGGTATACAAAATTGAGATTGTATTTATTTTATCCCATAAATGTAATTTTGTTATTTTTTTTTTTTTTTTTGTAGTAATTTTAGTCCGAAATCAATAACGTATTTTCACTTTGCTGTAGAGAGAGAAAAGAGAAGTGTGCGTTGGTACACTCATACCTGAGTTAGTGTACGTCCATCAGGGTGAACAGTACCAATGTTACAAAAACAGTACTGGATTGAAAGATATATGTATAACTTAAGAAGTGTTTAATCTCCTGTCATAAATCAGATTATGACACTTCAGCCGATGCCAAAGGTTCATTATTGTAAACAATTCAGCTGCGATCACCAAACTACAGGTCAACCAGTGGATGTTTTGAGTACTACAGACTTTGCCTTTTGCCAAATAGTTTGTGTATATTGAAGCATTTCATTGGTTGAGATGTATTAGATGTCAGAAAGTGTGAAAGCTGTATTATACACATGGCGATTTGAAACAAATATCACATGCTTGCACAGAACAACATTTAAAATCGTTGGTTTTAAAATTAGTCTTTTTGTTATATGTTATATAATAAGTCCTGATATAAATCCACAGGTGGTTGGAGGGAGCTCCCTATAACCCTGGGGCTTTCAGAGCTAAAGAGGAACAGAAAGCAGATATGTTGTGATGTCTATGTATTGTCCTGATGTCTTTGCTTGGTGCCAGTTAAGTGTCCGGGATAGTTTTCTTCACCCATTTGGTTAGCACCCCATCATGTGAGTGAAATTAACTTAAGTATGGTGTTAAACCCCAATCAAACAAGCAAACAAACAGATATAAAACCTGTAATGATATACAGGGGAGATCATTTCTATCCTGTTTTTCAGATCGGATTGACATAGTCTATACAATGTGATTCTGTGTGTGATGCTCTACAGAAAAATAAAAACATACAGGAAATGTACTTGTAGGGTTTTCCCAAGAAAATACATAAAGAATGTTAGACTTGCCATTCAATCATAAGGTAAGGATAAACATTTCCTCAGGCCTGGAATTGATGCTGAAAGGTAATGAAAAGACAGGAATTCCATGATGATTTTGAATCCGATAGGTTGTGAGTTTGGTGCCTAGTTGAATTCTGGGTGTATATTTTGTGACTTCTGTCACACCTGGGGGATATGGAGCTGGATGTTGCTGGCTTTGATGTACCAATATTCCTGTACATTAGTAGCTTGGTACCAGTATTACAGTGTTTGAACTGGAGTACACAAGTACAAATTCTCCATTTTGCAGAATTTTGGTACGACTACATGTATTAATGTGTATATAGGGACGACATTGAATTTGATGTTAAACATGCATATATTTAAATATTTAGAAATATATCAAAATATTTAAATAGTAACTATAAAAGTCTTTCAAGTTGGACAGTGAAGCACACTAGCATTTTTACAATTAAACTACCTGAAAGTAGACAGTCTTCAGAAGAGAGAAAGCTGTTGTTGCAGCAACCACTTGTTTAAGTTAGATTTATTTTAGTGTGTCTTTGAAGTGTAACTTTTATTTCATAGACTTTACGAACATTAAAATTTATATACCATTTGGTGTACATGTATGTCTTTAAAAATGTGAACTTAGATCAGTTCTATTTTATTCGTAGCTTTATTTTGATGGTGATCATTTTTGTTACCAAGATCTTTAGTTTAACATTATAAAGTGATTTATACATTCCATTTTATGCTTTAAAGATTATTTATCTGAATTACATTTAGTATTGTGTGTGTTGTGGAAGTTCAACATATATATATATTATTATTTTTTACCCTAATGAGGTGTACAGTGTCATAATAAATTAATTTTCAATGCTTTTGTTTTATTTATTATTTGGACATTTATAAATGGATTGAAATCGCTTGTAATATTTTTATGGAGTCTACCTTATTATCAATTATATAAGATTGTGCTGGCGAGGGCTTCATTTTGCATATTGTGGCCTCTGAACTTTAAAATGACAACACAAAACTGATCTTTATTGGTTTCTTGCTTGTTAAATTTCATTGCTATGTATAATTGCGACATTTTAACTTGTGATTATCTTGGCATCGTGTGTTGTCAGCAAACTTGTTATTTTTCTTTTCACAACAAAGACTATAACACAAATGTGCTACTGTCTTCATAATATCTAATGGCTAATTGACAAACGGAATTTTCTTTTGGATATTTTCTTTTTGCAATTTAGGTAGTAAGATGCAATTCTTCAATTGTTTTAACCTGTCCATAAATAACCTATATAAACTATTGAAGGGACTATATTTATTGGATGATATATTGTTTATTTATCGTATGGGTTGTCATAATGGATTATTGTTTATTAATACCATGTGCAATGTTCAAAATTTAAAATGCATAGTTGTGAGTTTCAGGGATAAATATCGACTTATCAAATTATAAATTATCCCACGGTCACATCAACCGCACAGGTAGTTGAAGGGAGCTTCCTGGTGCTCTTGAATAAAAGTATACCCAATCCTCCAGAAACGCCATTGCTTTTAACAGAGGATAGAAAGAAAGAAAGAATTTCTTTATTTCCAGCGGGTGTTTGGAGAGAGCTTCATGTTGCCCTGGTGCTCTCAGAGCTAAAGGGGAACAGCAAGCCGATTTGTTTGTGGTCTCTGTATTACATCCTGTGTTTGTCCGGTCCTGTCTTTGTTTATTGCCAGTGGTGTTGAGGGTGGTTTCCTTCACCCATTGGGCTGGCATGTCGTCATATAAGTGAACTACCCTCGAGTACCATGTTAAACCCCAATCAAACAAAAACTTTATTTAAGATAATTAATGACAGAAGGCAGTACCCGAGCGAAGCCAGCAGGAGCTTGTGCCAGTGAAATAATTTTATCAAACCATGAATGATATTCCCCAATCCATTGATATATAATGAGTTTCTGACCTGAAAGTTTACTATTTAATTATTGATTTTATTTTCAATTTACTGAGGACATGTACATGTATTGCGGACATCAGACAATTATTGCAAAATATATTTGGTGTTTCAATAAAATTTCATACAAACATTTTTGTTTTGCTTTATTTTGGGAAAAATATTTTAGTTGGTGTCAACACTGAATTATACAGCAATGAATTGAAAGGTCATATAGTATTTTTCAGATATTAATGTCATAATATAGGTTCTTGTCATGTATGAAATCAGACTAACTGGTTTTACTTTTGGAGGATAAAAGATGATTGACATAAAAAATTTAAATTGTATACCAATACCATTTCACTCAAATTTTCCATCTGCCTGTCCACCCATCCGTCAGGACTTTAACAAGATAAAAACAATACCACTAGTCACAGGGTTTTCAAGTTTTGGAAACACATTGGTCTTACTACTTTCTAAAGAGGAATGAAATTTATTGGCTGCTTTAGCCTGTTTTTCCTTAACTTCAGCATGTATATAGAGTAGTTCTGAGGGGTTTATTAAATTCCCCAACTGTATCTAAACATCTCCCAATAGTTGGTTGCGCTAGTGTCAGTTATTGTTTGAATTCACCACTGTCATATAAGGGAAATACCCATGAGCAGGGCTTGAAGGGAGAGACAACTGTTTTTCGATCTGAATTTATTATTTTATTGCATATTTTCGAAGACATCTGCATTGCACTTGCAATAGACTAAGCATAGTCATTGATTAGTTAATTTAAAAGGTGCAGCTGATGTCACAGCTGAGGTAATTGAAGTCAGTCACCAGTGTGTCCATTGGAAGGCATCTGTAACAACACTGCATATACACAAGCTTTTGTCATCAAAGTGCAATGTTAATCTGTTTTTATACGCTGTCTTTCGAAGGAAGTGGTCATATTATGTTATAGTGCTGTCTGTCCGTCTGTCCGCACCACCTTGTCCGGGCCATAACTTTTAAACCAAAACTTTGATGAAGCTTATACTTTGCACAAATGTTCCTCATAGCTAGGGGGTGTGTCATGACCTATATCCAAGGTCATTGAATCAAG
>JARFOD010081197.1:0-19561 GCA_031763545.1 Mopalia muscosa | reverse complement strand
GCTGAGAAAGCCCGCCTGTTTGAACATTGCCGTATTACACATCATAATAAACACACGTGCTAGAACAGGACTGTATTACACAGGGGGGGATAGACCATAGAGCATGGAGTATCCGTATATGGTTTCATTAGAGCAACAGTTTTGTTAGAGTGTAGCTGTATTTAATATATGGCTCTGTGGATTTCTTATCTTTTCACTTCTGAGAAACTAGAAGATAGATTTTCAGGTCAACCTTAAACAAGCGGGCAGGTAAGATCGTTATTAAATCCTCTTCAATCGTTATCCAACATGATATTTAACTCCCACAATGTTTTGAAGCTTGGTGCTGTAACATAGGCTATCACGTCCTCACAGCTACTTATTCATTCAAAATTTTGCAGGGAAAAATATCATTCTGAAATAATTTAAAGTTGTAGAGGAGCATCTGTTTTCCACAGAATTCTCCTGCGTTTTGTTGTGTGTAACCTGTCTTTGGATCGCTCTAAATCAATCGCTTTTTACAACTATTTGGCAACAAACAGCAAAACGTCTGAAAACCAATTTATTTGATATACATGTCCGAAATTATCTAAACATTAAATTATATTGTACTCAGGTCGATTCTGGGGTCTTGTTTCAGTGGATAACCAATACATAACACAACATAAAATATAACATTGACAGGTAGCATTTATATCCACATGTGACGTGCTTTGTGGTGGGGGTGGGGGATAGTCTAACGAGGCAGAAAAATATATTTACCCCCACTGAACCCCGGTATTGTCAACGCGAATTATCTAAGAAAAAACTTTGCTGATGACCTGTCTTCCCGTCAGAAAAGGTAAATATCGCGGGGACAGAATGTATCCAAGAGTTACGTTACCAATAACATGATTACTCTAGAGCCGGTTTTTTCTCTTCAAAAGTAGTGTGATTCTGTTGAATAATAAGACAGTTCACTCATACTCAATTAGTTCAGAATTTATTGTACTACCATCAGCAAATAATGACCATACCCTGATAATGGTATAATAAAAACTGAACAGTTGAGTCAAAGTGAAGTTAGCATTCTACAGAATAACACTGTTTGAATAGTGCATTTAGTCGTGGGTTGTATGCTGGTTCAACAGTGTAGCATGTTCAACTCTAATGAAGAACTACAAGTTTGTGGTTGTCCTCTTTATTCTCGTGATGTAGGGCCTATGTTAGCACTTCGGTTGCTTTGAAATCTGACTATTAGCCACACAATCTAAAATGTAGCGCTCATCAAAACGGAAATTTCTTTGCTGTGTTATTTTAAATATAATAGCTAGTTGTTGTGGTCTTTGCAGTGCAAAAGTGATTTTAAAAAATGACTCGATATAAACTTAATCAAGGACCCAGTATGATGATGTGAACATTCTTACAAAAAATGGTTCTTTGAGGGTTCTTTAAAAAATAGGATGGTTTTAAATGGAACTAGAAAGGTTCTTAATGGAACTTCAAAGACAAAAACTATACTTTGATATCATAGGATAGGGAAAAATACACGGAACAGTTGCTGTCAAGGTTCCATACTGAACCAAAAAGGTTTCCACAAGAGCCACAACTGAAGAACCTTTACCAGTTCCATTTGAGCCGTATTTTTCTAAGAGGGAAGAAAAAATTCCGCTTTAAGGAACTACCACGGAATCCTTGTCAAAATATAGTTGATACAGTTCACCGATATGTTCATACGATGCTGCACCTCTTTTGATCGATGTTAACAAAGATTGACTTTTGGTCCGAGTATAGGGCTATATTCCCATGAGCTCTGAATCCTGGTCAAAACAAAATTAACAATCTCAGGAGACTGAGGTGTGTGGTGTCACTATATACTGACCATGAATCAAGCTAGAACATTTGATTTACCAGTCGATGAGTTTCCCGTTTCTTGTCCATTGTTAATTTCCACCAGGTGTCGGCAAGATAGCTAAAATATATCACAGCATGTATAAACCCCACTAGTATGGCAAGCCGTTTTATCACTTCTACCTTTATTCTACATATGTTGAATTCTTTTCCACATATGTTGAATTTCTTTCTTCATATGTGAAACTCATTGCAACATATTTTAAATAAATGGCTTTATTTTACATATGTGGACAAAAATTTCACATATGTGATGAAGAATTCAACATATGTGAAAATCTTTTTCACATATACGAATTATTTATTATTACATATGTTGAAAAGAATTTTACTTATGTAAAAAAGAATTCAGCATATGTGAAAAAAAAATCTACATATCTAAAATAAGCCTTTATTCAACATATGTGGAAATCTTTTACACTGATGTTAAATAAAAAGGTGAGTGGAACTCTTTTGAAGATATCTGAAATAAAAGCACCCACGACCTCAATTACAGACTTCTTCCCCACAGCCTGTATTATGTAGCGGCGAATCTTCCCAAAGAGTACAATCAGATCAGAAAAACATCCACTCTCTCCATTTGTTATTTTCTTGCGAAGAATAAATTAGAGAAACTACATTTGTTTAACAGGCCTACAATTGGGACCGATTCTGTATAGAGCATAAGTACTACGATGTAGACTACAATAAACGTACTGAATAAGAATAAACCCGTCGCCTAATATAATATTCACTCTTTATTTGGCACCCTAATTTGCATTTTTCAAACTAAAAAGCATGGTTTGAATTGTTGGCTGTAGGCTAAATTTATGGGAGTTATCGGCTTGTGGCAGTCTGCACTCTATGACCCATATACGGCATGTAGGTTATTGTCTTCGTTTTATTTTGTTGTTATTGTTGTTTCTACAGTGGACCATTTTCTAACTAAATTGACTTGGGAGTGTACCTTGCTGAGGTTTAACTTGCACAGCATGTGGAATATATTCATATCGTCTTGAAAGTCTACACAAGACGATAGGAGCACAAATGAAGGTTGGATACGGTACCTTGGTGTGCAGAGAAATCATTTCTCAGTTTTTTGATAAGTGGAACCCTTTTGTACACATCTAAAATAAACGTTCATTTTACATAAGTGAAATAAACATAAACATAGCATTATTCAATGGGATCAATGGTGCAAGCTATCTTATACAGGTGGAAGGACTCAGGGCCGGATGTACCATACTTCATAACTCAGGGAATATAACAACCCTTAACCCTTAACAAAATAGCAAGTAAAACAGCAGTATAATTGTATAAGTGCAACCCTTTTGTACACATCTAAAATAAAGGTTCATTTTACATAAGTGAAATTCTTTTTCACATATGTGAAATAGTTAGGTTTTGGTGTTTTACATATGTTGAAAAGATTTCTACATAACTTGAAACAAATTCTAGATATGTAAAATAAATGTTTATTTTACATATGTGAAATAATAAAAAAGAATTTCACGTATGTGGAAAAGAATTGTACATATGTAGAATAAAGGTAGAAGTGATAAAACGGCTTGCCATACACTAGTAGTGTTTCATCTATTCGGAAGTATACTCAGTCAAAAAAGAAACTTCACACTCATAAATTTCTAAACATTTTCTCGAAACTTAATACAAGAGATATTAGTATTATTATTAGAGGTAAATGCGTTGTAAAAGACACCATGACACAGTAATCACCTGCACACTGCTCGTCTCCATGCATGCTGGCCATACCATGGACCAATATAACCCAGTTACACCGACGTCAAGGGTTTCTTTGGGCACAACGACACCTGAGATGGACTCCGCGAGATTGGAATAGCATCGTTTTTAGTGACGAATCCAGATTCCCTTTGCACTTCGCTGATGGGAGAGTAAGAGTTTGGAGGAGACGCAGTGAACCGAACGCCCGGTGTTGTGTGCAGGAAGTGGATCGTTTTGGGGGCGGTAGTGTTATGGTTTGGGGTGCCTTTAAAGGTCTTCCCAAATGGTTCATACCTAGAAGACTCTGTCAAGTAAGGAATCCTCCACAGACTTTAAACGAACCTGGTGCCATGTTGGTTCAATTATGGCGACGCATCCCCCAAGCTGTGTTCAGACGCATCATTCAATCTGTTGTGAAGTTGGTTTGAATACCTTCGTAACAAATCCATGAGGAGACGTTGCGTCGCAGCTGTGAACGCTCATGGAGGGCATACGCACTATTGAATGATTTCATCAAGTTGTAACTTACCATTTTTACGCTCTTACGTTTCCGTAGCATTTCAGGTGGAACTGGTTACATTATGAACATGATTGTTAAGGTACACCGGCCTTAATGGGTACAAAATAGAATTTAATCATTATTTAAAACCACTTTTCTTGTATGTTCAACTTATCGACATCCTGACGAGTGTGAAGTTTCTTTTTTGACTTTCTATTTAAGGATAAATATAATTCCATTTTAATTTACTGTAATAAAGCAACATATTGGAGTTTTCACTGACCAATATGAACCCATGTAGCGAAAACAGGATCATCAGGATCATCTGTAACGCAAACATACAACGTTCGCTTCTCTTGATACGTACACAAGAGTTGTCGTCTAAAGCCAGTTGAGCATGTATAAAAAGTTGATACGCGTCCTCTGGCGTGGACTAAAAAATAACCACCAACGCATGTCTAGATAATATTATACGTTTATCTCCCTTGATCTTGCTCGGTCGATTCTTTTTGAAAAGTTTAAGTGAGAAACATGGAATCAATTCCCTTAGCTATACATTTTAAACATAACTTGATTAATTCATATGCCGCTGGCAGATTTGTTAAAATTCCTTCTGCCAATAAAGAGGGGAAGGATGACCACCTTAGTTAGTGCTTCAATCACTCGCCCTATAGCGAAGATAGGAAGGACGGTACACGAATTACCGAAAGTGAGCAAAATGTATTGCCAATTGGATGTATTCACCTCGACTGAAACTGTGGTAATCATATTTAGTTTCCAAAAGAATATAAGTAGCTGGATAAACGGAGATATGCGTATTCGCGTCGAGAGTCATTCGCAAAAGAGATTAGATGAAGCAGCTCAAGTTGTGCGAATTTTGAAGGTTGACATCCTCAAATTGTTTTATTGGCGCATTTGTTATAATCAATGTAACTAGCATTAGTTGGCTAGGCGTATATCAGCGTAACTTGCACATAGTATTGTAAGTTAGGCTGTGTACAAACTGAATACAAACTCTGCAGGAAGACCTATTGGTACTTGTGCAAATCACCGTCATTTAGGTTTTACTTTTAGATATTGTTGGAATTAGAATTTGCACAATTATAGTCTCATCACGGCTGCTCACATCAAAGTATGTCTCTTCCAAGGAGTCAAATATTGCGAAATATTTCCTTAGAATAATATACAAAAGTTTTATCTGACCATAACTCACAGAGTACGCCGATATTGTCTTGGACAATCTTACTGATAATCAAATAACTACCATAGAGTCTTTGTAAAAACAGTGGGTTTTAATAATACCGGATTGGACAAATAGTGTCGACAGTGCTCTTTTCTACGAATAATCGGTTTGAGACATTTCATAAAATTATTGCGGACAAAGGAAATACAAATTTAGAAATATCCCACTTCCAGTTCACCAAAAACTCATATCGCTACCGACGGATTCACTTTTGGACTTTATTGTTTTTATGTAAGGCTTGGTACAGAAAGTCTTTCATTCCAATTACTACTCTCAACTGGAGTATACACAAAAATCTGAAAACTTGAGGGTATTATGATTCGGCCCGCCTCTCTAAAATTCTTCCTTAACGAATGCCATTGGCTGTAGTTCTTTGAGTGACGGCTAGTTTATTAATTTAAGTTCCGACTCTTCCAGATGCTCTTGTGGCTCAAGTTCGTCCAAAAACAGCTTAGTGGTTCAACAGGGGACTCTGGAGAAGAGTGCAGTTATAATCCAATATAACTAGTACCGATAATGTCTCTTTCAACGCAATCGAAACTGACGTTAATAAACTCATTCCCAGCTGCATGCTAATTCCCTAAGTTGACATGTTACATCTGATACCATCAGTTCATTGGTTGGATCTTTTGATGAGACAGCATCTGGTACAGGTTCAGTTGACAAGGACTCCGTTGGGTTTAATTGATTCCGGGAGAAGAAATACAAAACAATCCATTAACAGTCTGGCAAATATCTGTTTATGTCGACTCCCAACCCCCTCATATTACATGTGATCCATATTCTGTATAAGAACAGTTAGTAGGCCATAGATAGATTGCCCACGTTGCCAGGTACGTCCATTATATACGTATATATCTATTTATACGCAATCAAGGTGAGTTTCGGGTGAACCTACCCTAATGATATTAAAAACGTAATTGTCTAGCCAGTCTTTGTTCTTGTAGCACATATCTCCGTTTCTCGGGGCCATGTTGATACTCCACACACACTCAGCATGTTTAAATATTTAATTAAGTATAATTACAACGTCCCGATTTTCAGTATTTCTAGTAATTAATAAAACGATACACTTTCCCTCTTCAAATGACAAATTTTGATATATGTTGTTCCGTTGCTACTGGTTTTCAATATCGACGCTTCCCCTTTTATTGGAATGAACACTCTTGTCGATAAAGGATTTATTAAGAGATTAAATGACTATTCAGTTAGTCTCTATTGGTAACCTCCAAATAGTTTATTGTCTTCATTGCGCGTTGTCTGGCAACTTTTAAATAATCCATACAGTTCGTTTGGTTAGCAGACAATCTAAATACAGACCTACACATGCTCTAGAGGAATCAGGACTGGTTTGTGTCGGTATTACCAACATGTGGAGAAAACATAAACATAGCATTATTCAATGGGATCAATGGTGCAAGGTATCTTATACAGATGGAAGGGGTCAGGGCCGGATGTACTCTACCATACTTCATAACTCAGGGAATATAACAACCCTTAACAGCTTAAGATCTTTGTCCTATTAAGTGATCACAAAATACCCAGTAAAACAGCAGTATAATTGGTATTTTGCCTCATTACATGTAGAGGAATATTTCTCTATATAATATGACGATTTGTAACGTTTTAACTGTACTATTGAGTGTCTAGCGGAACCTACAAGGTGAAGAATATACCTGATTAAAAAATTTACTTTCTGTCTTATTCAATGAACTTTCATGTCAATCACATCTATAAATTAAAATCAATCTCTGAAGAAACGTAGCCGAGTATGGCAAGCCGTTTTATCACTTCTACCTTTATTCTACATATGTTGAATAATTTTCCTCATATGTTGAATACTTTTGCACATATGTGAAATTCTTTTCCACATATGTGAAATTCTTTTCAACATATATGAAATTCTTTTCAACATATGTAACATAAATGACTTTATTTTACATATGACGAATATAATTTCACATATGTCGAAAAGCATTGTACAGATGTGAAAAAGAATTTCACTTATGTGCAAAAGAATGTAACATATACTCTCCCAAAACAGAAACACAATATTAATTTTTTTATCCAAATAAGAATTTTCAACATCATTTTAAATACAGAAATAAGCATCACATTACATTTAAATTAAGCAAACTGGTTTTTTTTAAGTTCATTAAAACGTCAAAATATATCACATAGCGCTCAAATGACGTCATTGCAAAGTCACTATCAGTTGTGACCACCCTTAACCTGTAACACAGCTTGGCATAGACATGACCAATCGACAAAAACGGTTTTGCGGAATTCTCCTCCATTCTTGCTCAAGAGCCTGCTGCAGTTCTTGCAGATTTTGCGAGGCTGGATATCGACTGCGCACGCTTCTATCCAAATCCATAAATCCACAAATGCTATATTGGGTTCAAATCTGGTGATTTGGACGGCCAGGGCAACACTGTTGCGTTCTGGTTATTTAGAAACTCAAGAGTAGCACGAGCTGTGTGCGGCCTGGGACTGAACATGTTAGGTCCTAGGTGCGGCTGAGCGTTGTCGTGCTGAAAAACTTCTCTATGTGTGGTGTCAAAACCTCATCTCTGTATCGAGCGGCGTTCAGGTTGCCAGAGATGTGCACCAGTTGAGTTTTTCGGGTGCAGAATATGGCACCCCACATCATCACACTTCCTCTGCCGTAATTGTCGAACTCAAGGACGCAGTTCCTTGCGAACCTCTCATTCCGGTGTCTGTAGAGACATGTACGACCATCTCTTCTCTGCAGCTTGAGTATGGATTCATCGTTAAACTATGCTGAAGCTGTGCTCCGAACTTGCCCCAAAGTTTTGTGTAATTCGGCACCATCTCCGAAATTCGCCATGTCATGTTCCATGAGTGAGCAATGCAAGTTTCTGGTGCGAATGAAGTTATTTTAATGTTATGAAAAGTTTTACACTGTTTTTAATTCACCGAATCTTATTAGTATTGAAAGGTTTTGTAAATTGGGGATAATTTGCTCCCAATGCTGTTTAGTAAATAAGCCTGTTCCATGTTTGCTCCAAACTTAAATTTTACTGCTGTGGCGCGAAAATTGAGCTCCAAAACTATGATCCAAAACTGTGAGGTTGACATCAGTTTGCGCCTAAATAGAAGTTTTACTGACGCGGCTCTGAAACTGTCCCAGAACTGTGCTCTGAAACCTAGACGTTGACGAGCTCCAGTTTGCTCCCTACTCTGTTTGGCGGATCTAATGTGTTATTTAGTGTTGATTGTTTTCCGGTTCGGTCATCTCTGTCGGTATTTTGCAAGTTATGTCATTTTATAGCCAAGCCCCAAATGCTGATTTGGTCAACGCATGACAACGTTAAGAATTAATAATTCATGGAAACGATCGATTCGGAAAGACATTCGATGTTTAATTGATGTGGAAACGCCGTTCAATTTGTGTTCCATTGTTTACAGGCACAGAATTTAAGTTTTAATTTAACAACGCATGTCTAGAGAATAAACTGACCAGTCTGATTGTACAACACCCGTCGGTCATTATACGTATACCTACATTCATCTGTCAAAATGTTAATATAAAAACGTTGAAATCGCCAAAATACCCTCTCAAAATCGTTATTTCAACTTCCAAATGTAACCGGACTCATGAAAATGTCGAGAGTCTGGTGAGATCCATCTTCGCATGCCAAGGTTAAGACAGGAGTGTATATATAGAGATATACCATGATTCGGACTAAAGTGGTTTTAGTTTTCCGTTATTTGTGTCAGAGCCTACAAATTACAAATGAATTAATCTGTGTATTGAAATGATGAACACGAAGTATTTTAGTTATTTTATGGCTATGGAGAAAAAAACTGTGCAATCTGAATGGCACACCGTACAATTAAATGTGCTCTGTGTTAATTGATCCTGACGATTGGGGTTCAATTATGTCATTAGTTTACACAAAGTCAATGTGATTGTTATAATTTTATACGGATGCCTGTGGTAATTGGGTTGACCTGCTTATGTACTCTGTGTTGATGGTTTTGATAAAACCGTTATGTTTGTTATAATATAATAGTTTGAAAGACGAATCGATGTTACTAGAAAGACGAAGACATTTTTGATATTGGGAATCATTTTGTCTGGTTTCCATCAAGCATCAAGCTCATGGCACTTGATTCCATATATTAACCAACAACTGCCAGTTCGGCCATTTTTCTCTTATGAAAATATTAAAATATAAATAAACAACTTCTATGTGAGACTTTGCGGTCTGACAAACTGTTGTACAATAAAAATATAAAGTAACAACTTCTATCTGAGACATTATGGGCTGACAAACTATAATTGGACAACACAATATAAAGTAACAACATCTATCTTATACTTTGCGGCTGACTTCTATCTTATACTTTGCGGGCTGACAAACTATTAGGCAACAAAAATATAAATTAACAACATATATCTTAGCCTTGCGGGCTGACAAAGTATTGGCCAGTTTCGTCACCTGGATCAACTGCATGCCTTATCAAACCGTTAAGGGGATTGACCAATTGGAATGGATTTAAATTATGTGAATACGATTTTATAATGTAACTGATGTATAAGCTTTATCTATCGGAGTTTCTTTCAGACGATCCAGCTGAAGACCTTACAATGAAATGACTAACGTACTAACTATTATTAAGAGTATTACGGAAATCGTAGGAAAGTGCTGGGGATTTACAGGATTATCACAGCAGTCCCCTAACTGTTCTGTACCCGTGTGCGTAGTTCCAATGACCCATGTAGGCAAACCAATACTTAAGTATTGCATCAAACTATCTGATTGGGCTTATTAGATCGCTCTAGAACATTTAGGAAAAAATAAATCACCTTTTATTAGTTCGATCTTCGAAGGATGGTTGACTAAATACAGTAATCAAGTTGGTTCTATGAAAAATACACTGCCAAAAATGCCTTCGGTCTTTTCTGATGATATTTATTCAATGAGAAATACGTTTGGAAATTATGGTGTGATCTTCAACTACTTTACACAAGTGTTATCTTAACATCCATACTATTCAAACCGGTATGCCTCATCTTAATATACTATCTTTATTATTTGACTCAATCATGATGGACTAATGGCCTCTGGTTTTACAATTTGTGTACGAGTGTCAGCATTAGGACCGTTGTTTTGAGAAAATATTTATTTATCTGCCGTGAAAAAAAGTAACCTTAACTGTATGTGACTCATTCATGCAGACAATGAAGAAATACACTTATTTATAAATGTTTATATGTATCATGTGTTGGCGTGTTGCGGCCATTTACATATAGGCCTACTCGCAGTTGCCGGGGCGAGAACATCGCCGAACCCATAAATTATCTTGACTTTCTCTCCCCCGCCAAAGTCTCGGAGTGAGGAGGGCTAGATTGATTCAAATGAAATCTCGCCATTCTCGCCTCGTGACCTTCGTGGGGGCGAGAAAGTCGAGATTATAGAGGTTTGGTGATGTTCTCGCCTCCGCTATGCATGAGAAAATAAATTGCCGCAATCAGTCATCATAAGGCGTAAGACCACTACATGCGTTTTGTCATTCTCGAATATAGTTTTTAATTAAAAAAAATGGTCTGTTGTCTAGTTTTATTAGTTCTGGACCTGTAAACAAAAGTGTTTTTGGTGGGGTATTTGGTATTGATGTGAAGTAATTGAGTAGGGGGTTACTGGTCAGTGTAATATTAAAATCTAAATAGGTCGTATTTGGTGTATTTAGCACCATTTGATTGAGGGGTGATTCGACTGTTATATTATGAGGTATTTTGGTAACAACTATAACGTAGCAGGAAAGCTAGCGAAAAATGTTACACCTGTCAGGATTTTTATGGTGAACTCCAAAAGTACCGATTAAAGGCATGTGACAGGCGTGTTCGCCCAAAGAAAATTTGGTGGGAAGCTATGGAGCCAAACGTTAACATTAAGGCTTATGGTAAATTAAAATTGGTTTTCCTTTATAGACCAGCAGTCGAGCAGATCATATATACAACAAAAAATCGTTTTTTCTAATTTTTTTGTTAGAAATTCATTAGCGTTTCTCAATTCCTTTATTGATTGCAAAAAGAACCATATGGCTCCGCTCGTTAACATAATCAGCTTCACACATATATACACAATGTCAAACGTATCAGAAATATTAACAGTATATGTAGTACGCTCATAACACACAGCGGAATTATATATATATACACTGTAATGGTTAGTAGAAAATATATGTATAAGCCTCTTCATATTGGAACGTGTGGATATATATGCTTCATTGAGACACAATTAGAGATAAATCTTTATGACTTTATTCAGAAATACTCACATGGGTTGTGTATATTTAGGATCCAACATGGCTGTGAACTCCTGTAAATATAAGGAATGTAAAGTTGGGAAACAGATTTCTTTAAATGTAAATACCAAAGCCAAGATAAATATGTATTTTTTTTGGCTTATACTGCATATATCAATTTAGTAAATAATTGTTTTTAATTAATTTACCTGACAGCATGCTACCTCAATCTAGTACGTAGAGTATGTCATAAACCGGATTCACCATTATGCACTACTATTTAAATACACGCGTTTCCCCCCAATTGAGAGTTTTGTAGGTTTTGTTCAATGTTGACTGTTTACTTCATATTAAATGCTTGAGTAGAACACATTGTCACTAGATTCTCTCTTAAATTATTAAGGATAATTAATTATCTCTTGACTTCATATTAAAGGATTGGGTAAAACACATTGTCACTAGACTCTCTATAAAATTATTGAGTGGAATTCATTAACTGTTGACTTCATATTAAATGCTTGAGTAGAACACATTGTCACTGGACGGTCTATAAAATTATTGAGGGGAATTCATTAACTGTTGACTTCATATTAAATGCTTGAGTAGAACACATTGTCATTAGATTCTCTATAAAATTATTGAGGAGTATTCATTATCTCTTAACTTCATATTAATTGATTGAGTAGAACACATTGTCACTATACTCTCTATAAAATATCTCGACTTCATATTAATTGATTGAGTAGAACACATTGTCACTAGACTCTCTATAAAATCTCTTGACTTCATATTAATTGATTGAGTAGAACACATTGTCACTAGACTCTCTATAAAGTTATTGAGGAGAATTCAGTATCTCTTGGCTTCGTATGAATTGATTGAGTAGAACACATTATCACTAGACTCTCTTAAATCATTGAGGAGAATTCATCAACTGCTCACTTCCTATTTAAAGGGTTGAGTAGCAAATATTGTCATTAGACTCTCTATAAAATTATTGAGGAGAATTCAGTATCTCTTGACTTTTATATGACTTGATTGAGTACAACACATTGTCACTAGACTCTCTTAAATTATCAGTAGAATTCATCAACTGTTGACTTCATATTAAAGGGTTGAGTAGCAAACATTGTTATTAGACTCTCAATAAAATTATTGAGGAGAATTCAGTACCTCTTGACTTCATATGAATTAATTGAGTAGAATACATTGTCACTAGACTCTCTTAAATTATTTAGGAGAATTCATCAACTGTTGACTTCATATTTAAAGAATGAGGAGAACACATTGTCATTATACTCTGTATAAAATTATTGAGGAGAATTCAGTATCCTTGGACTCCAAGGATTGAGTAGAATACATTGACTCACTATAAAATTATTGAGGAATATATGGATCCATATGGTCCACATTATTATTTCTTGTTTAATACGGCAACCCCGGACAGTGTTAGTTTAATACTAGCCCGCATCCTTTCGGAACCATATACACACACAAATGCATCATTTAGTAAAATTACTAACCTTGTCAGATACCCAACGATCCGTATAATCAATAGGACGCAATATTAAACACGTTTTCTTCTCATTAGTTGTTTGTTGATTCATCTCTACCAAGTGTGTATATAAGTTTCATACAATACAAAGTAACGAATATCTGAACGGCTCGGTGATTTAACTCCTCCATTTTATTTCAACCCACAAAAAGTTGACTTTTCTATCATCATACGTTGTCCACAGCACACTACGACTGTGTGAACAAGATCATTGTTCAGCCCGGATGGGTATATGTTTTGTGAGACGGGGGAGGAATATGTCCGCTATGATGACTGATTGGTAATTTAATTTCATTCTAGTTCTTCCCCACATATCTGAAATAAATGAATAAACTCAACCCCCAATTAAGTATTAATTAGACAACATATCCTCTGAGAGTTATATGATACAGTAAACCAAATAAATAACAATTGGCCTACGTCAAAGCGTTGGACGGGATGGACAATTGTGAACAATTAATCGTTCGGTGAGCTGATGCTTCCGAGAAGAATAAAGTCAGTTTGATATTTTTTTTTTAAAATCCGCCTTGATTAGGAATGTGCTTCATTATGAATGAGATTTACTCACCAAGTAGTTTCATTTAATATGACGGTTCTCATTCATTGGTTTAACAATGTAACATACACCCTCTTTCTGATATATAATATTTGTTTTGGACCAACCAACGTCACATTTAATTTGCCTATAATTATTTCTCTGGTGTTTATCTTGCTATTCGGAGTGATCTTTTATTTAAATTTTCACAGTGCATATATGAATTTATGATGAAAATGTATTTACGGTTTCAACATGGTAATAAAAGCAGGACCGCCAGCAAAGCTGTACTTCAGTTGTTCAGAAAAATATGCTAAAATTATCACAAGATGAGACAGACAAAACAGAAAAGTTCCACAATGTGGTGGGGGTGATCAGAATTAACAAGACGATCAAAGTAACCCACAATACTATTAGTATCAAATAATGATAACTGAAAAACTGGTAAAACAAACACCATTCAACCAGATGATTGGAACTCTAGAGCAAACAAGCCGACCACATTATAACTTCTTTGAGAGGCATTTAGAAGCAGGGATAGTAACATAACAAGGTATTGTATGGATATACAACTTCTGGTTTATTGACGAGTGACGTTTCGGAGCAGATTCTGGCTTTCAAGCTAATTCGTTTATAGTGCTATATAATAGCGTAAAGAATTTAAGGATTCTCTAACGCTAACTCCTCAGCTGTTTTTATACCTACAGAACAGATTTTTTTTGCACACTTCATCGTTTTTTAGATAAAGTTATAAGAAGTTGAAATTTCACTATTTTGACTAATTTTCGGGATTTTTTTTACCTTTAACCCTATATTGCAAGAAAAGTAAGACAAACAAACAGGAAAAAAGTGAATGACCGTTTTTGGTTCACATAATCTATTATACGTTGATGTAAAATTGAACAGTTAACGCAAATAGTGTAAAAGAAGCAGCAATTTGAAAAGAGGTAGTAAACATTTTTCTGTAAATTTTAGAAAAAAATAATTTTCTTCTGCAGACAATTTAGAATATATATACATGTGTTGCAAAATTCACAGTAGTTTAGAAGTAAAAGGGCTAAATGTAAGAACACTCTATAGGGGGGGGGGGGGGTTATAGTATCCTTAACAAGAAAAAACGATCACAATACAAACTCATGGTAATAATAGCAAGTCAGCAGACAAAACGACCACAATACAATAGCATGGCAATAGCCTGGTAACAGACAAAACGATCACAATACTAAAGCATGTTACTAACAAGTCAAACAGACAAAACGACCACAATACAATAGCATGATAATACCAAGTCAGTAGACAACCCGACCACAATACAATAGCATGATAATAGCAAGTCACCAAACAACCCGACCACAATAAAATAACATGATAATAGCCAGTCAGCCGACAACCCAACCACAATACAATAGCATGATAATAGCCAGTCAGCAGACAATTCCATTGACAGGACAGCAAACTTTCTACAGTACAGCATTCTATTGACCGAACACCATACTATATACAATACAGCAGTCTATTGACGGAACAGTATACTATATACAGTACAACATTATATTTACCGAACACATACTATATACAGTACATCATTATATTGAAGGAACAGTATACTATATACAGTACAACATTATATTGACGGAATAGTATACTGTTTACAGTACAGCATTATATTGACGGAACAGCATACTATATACAGTACAGCAGTCTATTGAAGGAACAGAATACTGTATACAGTACAACATTTTATTGACGGAACAGCATACTATATACAGTACTATATTATATTTACGGAACAGCATACTATATACAGCACTACAGCATATTTACGGAACAGCATACTATATACAGTACAGCAGTCTATTGATGGAAGAGCATACTATATACAATACAACATTCTTTTGACGTAACAGCAGACTATATACAGTACAAAATATATTGACGGAACAGCATACTATATACAGTACAATATATATTGACGGAACAGCATACTATATAGATTCTACAGTACAGGGTTATATTGACGGAACAACAGACTATATACAGTACAATATTATATTGACGGAACAGGATAATACATGTATCTACATTTTACAGTACAGGGCTATTTTTACGGAACACCATACTATCAACAGTACAGCATTATTTTGATGAAGTAGCATGCCATCTACAGAGCAGCGTTCTGTTGACGGAGCAACCGAAGTAAACAGTTCAGCAGATGTTATTGACTACACATGTAACGACATAGGACTTCTGACACCATGACAAAATTTATTGTGTGGGATTTGTATTTGCCGATAATATTTACCTTGACATAATTGAGAGATGCCATTGGTGTCGATTATCTTGATGTCCTATCTTATGAGACTATTAAGTATTTCACTTGTGTGTTTGTAATTCATTAGCAAGACAAACGCTTCGCGACTTTCTGGCGTACTGCTTTATGCACACATAGGTTATGATCAGGGAAACATTACTATTCGTTCAGGGAATATCTTTAAAATAACAATGTGAATTTCCGAAAAAGCTTGTTATTATTTTTATGGTAAACCATCAAGGGCAATGGGCCTTTGCTTGGCAGAGCAGATTCTCTTTGAATATTGGAATTTTAAAAAATTAGTGTGTATATGTGGTGGTATTAAAGTCACTGGCGTTACACCCCAACACATGCCAACGACGTCAACTGATGTCGTTTTATTTATTGAACGGTAAAATGGACACAGGTCTTGTAAATGTAGCATATATACAAGACATTTATGCACGCTCAAAGGCTTTTACTGTTATAGGAGTCTGTCATACTTGTTAATATATTGTAGAGATGATGTAAAAAGCCCAGAGGCAGTACATAACACCAATGACGTTCGGTTTATATAATTTTATTGTTTTACAACTTACTAACACTGTCACTACGAAATATAAAGATTACTGCAATAGGACTATCTTCCCAAAGGACGGTTAAGATGGTTATGAACCAAAAAAAATAGGAACACTTAATAATTTTCCAAATATGTAAGTAAGATAATAAACTTTAGAGAGTTTGGTATCAGATAATCAATTATAGTTGGATATCTGTGCTTGTCACCCGTGGATGCTTAAATATGTTAGTTAACAAATCAGCATATCAATAAGCTGCCTACTTTACTTTCTATGAAAATCTTAAGATTGATAATTTTCAATTTATATAAAATTATAAAAATGTCTTACAAATATACATGCGTGGAAAATATATTATGTCAATCAACAATTTATAAACAAAAGTTTGATCTGATTTTATTGGTGATAAAACAAACAAGATATATTGTTTCACACGCTTTCTAAGTATATATTTTATTGCATGCTTATATGTTTTTGTAACATGGACACCACTGACAGTTGAGGGGCCGGTTGAAAAGTTCTACTCTACATCTAGATACGTTTAAAAAAGGATGAATTGAAGAACCTTGAGATCTGGTAAGTAGGTGTTTGGGATAAAGGGATGATTCAGAAGATGGTGTCAGATTATGGGTGATTATATCATCAGAGAAAATTAAGGACTTAAAATACAATGAAAGGTCATGAAGGCAACAAACATAGATTGGCCCAGGATCCCGCCCTGGGGAATTCTGACTGTGGTATTCTGACAGTCAGATTTAGTACCTTTTACATCTTCATCACAAAGTTAGTTATACATGTAGTTGTCAAGACATCCTGTTTACCCGAACAGGTTCATTTGTAAAGCAAGTTTTTGAGAGATACTAGTGCTTTCTTGGCGAATAGAACCTGTCCAGTATTTCTCGAATCTGTAACATCTAGACAGGAAAGGATATTCCGACCAGTGAAGTGCTTGTTTAATTAATCTTGCAAAGTTGTCCTGGAGCTTTTACGGTTCTTCTCTTTGGAAAGTTAATCCGACAACTTAGGGGTGTAACCCTTGAGTTCCACTGATCAGTTTCGTCTAATACACAATCTGATTAAGATAGAAAATGAGTTTGACTTCGGGGTTATATTACTTGTGTATTAGGGAGGTGTAATATGGCCAGTTTAAAGTTCCACATGTCGAGATATGTGACGATTTGTAACTGGTTTGCAACCATGTGATGTAGCTCGGTATAGTAACTTGGATTTTTAAAATATTCATACAGATAATTTAGTTTTGTGTTATCAAATCCCCACTAATGTAGCAAATAAACTTGACCAAAGAAAGAACAGATATCAGAAAAATAAAAAGATTATGACTTTGGCCAGTTGATATTGTTGGTTGAAGTTCAGAGGTCATGAATAATAATATATATGACTTGTATTGATAAATATTTTAGATGGTCTTGAAATTTATCCCATTGGTTTTAAACTCCATCTTAACAATGGTAGAATAACAGTAAATGCCATATTGCGACCAGCAAGCTGTTACTTTCTTTGTCTTGTTTAACCTAATGACTGTAAGCTAATTTGTTTAACACATTGTCACTGGTGATAGTCACTGGTGTTACCGGACAATCATTACTCTAGTGACCGTTACACCAGTGACAAACTGGCAAGAAACGGTCTGCAGAGACATCAAAACACAGCAAGAGTTAAAAGGACATTAAATAATACATCCAATTCATGCTAAGCTATAACAATATATATAACGTTTTGCAAGCTGTGTTATTTTCCCTCGCCATAAAGGTATAAGTGATACCTTTCTAGCTTTAGACAGAGGAGATATCCTTTATCTTTCTTTTTTTTTTACGGTGGATGGAAGTGCTTATAACGCCAGTGATCAACATTTCATGGACAAACAAAAAGTCTTAGATTTATTTCGCATAACAATCCACTGGCACATGGACACTGTTAAGTTAATGTGAAACTATTCGTTTTTTATGATAATGCAATTTTAACTTTACAGGAGGTTAGGTTAATATGAGTTTAGGGCTATATAACATCAATGGCATTACCAAAGACATGTTCCACCAGTGACATTTGCCCTATATTGTTTAATATGACAGAAAATGATTATTTGTATGGCAGTTATAACAGTTTACTTTCATACCACAGCTTTAATGTTAGTTTAAAAAACAGTGTAAAACCTTTCATTTTTCACGAAAGCTACAAAGACAAGAAAGTAACGTTTCTCTGATAATGACCCATATAGTGACAAGGATGTATCGAGATATAGCGTGCCGGCTCAACTGATAGGTGTATCAAGAAGAAACAAATTATAGTCCTGTATCTCTGTGCAACAGATCAAAACACTTCAGATGGTCAAGCTGGAGTAGTTTCCTGAAGGTAGTAATATATTGCTCGTTACCCTTGGGAATTGTCTTTCGATGATTAAGTGTCGAAGTGTTTACGTAAGCTATCCGCCTAATCAACACGAACACCAATTAATGAAGGATATATTTTGCTTTTGAGGGAAATATCATACTGCGTAATTAAAATAAATATTCAATTTATATTTTGTAAAGTTGTTGCGGTCATGTGTGTAAGGCTGAATGGAGAAGTCTATAATTGTTGGCTTTCATGGATTTCTTACACATATATGTGTATATAAGAGAGGCCGAAACCCATTTTCATTTGACATCTGGAAAAATCTTTTTTATTAAGGAAAATATTCCTAGCATATGTAAAACGAATTTCACATATATAAAAAAGGTTCATACACAAAATGAAGCCAAAACGAATTCAACATGTAGAATCAAGGTACGAGTAATAAAACGGCATGCCGTCTCTACAAAAAGTAAAATGAAGACAGCAGCAGAAATAAATTAGTCATGGTAGTAGTAGAAGAAGAGCAGCTGAGCGCGTATTTATTAGTACATAATAAGGAACGTTGGTGCGTTACCATGTAGTAACGGATTACTACATAATAACGTGTCCGGTGCCATTTTGGTACCGGACACGTTATTCTGT
>JARFOD010081196.1:0-35039 GCA_031763545.1 Mopalia muscosa | reverse complement strand
TTTTTATAAATTGGTTTGGCCCCCCCCCCCCCCCCCTCCTCTAACACACACACCTCACTCCACCCTAACACACATACTTGATTCAGCCCTAAAATGTGGATCCATCATCCTTATGAAATCGTCGTCATATAAGTGATATACCCTTGAGTAGTATGAGTACGATGTTAATCACCAATGAAACAAACAAGTTGTTATGAAATCTCTACTTTAATAGGATTTTGATTTTTGAATGATGAGTAAATTTGTTTTTTACACTAATTATATTATCCTTTGTAGGGCATGGGGTTCAGCCTTAAGGAGCGCCAGATCTGGGGTTTACACGGCTTATTACCACCTGCACAGGTGAATCAGGATCAGCAGGTGGAACGAGTCTTATTGAATTTCAATCGATGGAGTAATGATTTAGATCGTTATATCTACCTGATTTCTTTACAAGACCGAAATGAAAAATTGTTCTACAAGGCTGTAACAACCTATGTTGATCTCATGCTGCCAATTATATATACACCAACTGTTGGCCTAGCATGTCAGAAATATGGAATGGTATTTCGTAAACCAAGGTATTGAAGTTTCCAATTTGTTTTCTTTAAATTCTATACAACCAGGCATACACAAGAAAACAAAACTCAGTGTTACTGTTTAATACTGTACTCATGGATACTTAAGTTAGATGATGCCTAACAGTAAATAGCTTAAACAGAACAGACATAAAATGTGATTTGCTCACTCTGTTGCCAGTGGGAAATTACTTCTCCTCCAGTGCATAACTAGACTTAGAACATAATCCTCATGGCCAGTGCTAAAAGTGCATTTCACATGGAACTGCTGCTGCTGCACGATCATACATGTACATGTATGTGTTTATCATTACATGGTCAAGTCAAGTCATGCATAACTAAGGATATGATGGATGCAGCTGTCACCATTTTGTTTTTATAAGTAACTGTGTAACCAGAAAAAAATTACAAGGTATCCTGTAATAATTTGAATCATAAATAATGCTGACCTTGCATTCTTCAATCTAAACGGGTTGTCTTTAATCATCTTGGTTATGCCAGTGTCAGTAATTGTTGGAATACACCACCGTCATATAAGTGAAAGACCCTTGAGTATGGCGTAAAACATCAATCAATCAATCATGTTCCAGCATAAAACTTCACATTTTATGGTTGTGCTGGTACTATCAATAACTGTTAGAAAACACCCTCATCATACAAGTGACATACCCACAAACTATAGCACCAAAAGGCTGTATACTGACGGAGAGAATTCACATGTTGCTCTAGTATTTTAGGAAATAAGTGTCCAGGAATACAAATTTTAAATTATCAACAACCTGCATGTTAAATGGCTTAAATAATTAGAGACATTATGCAATAAGCTTATGCAAAATTTATGTAGAAAATATCAAGTGTGTACAATTAAAGAGGAAATAGGTCATTAAATATCTTTATTACTGGTATTTGTTAACAACATGATAAAGCTTGTTGTTACAGATTGGCTTTATGTCATATATATTTATAAAATATACATCAATGCGCTAGTTAAACTTACATGTAAATGAAAAAGATAAAATGTACAAAAAAATATGTAATTACTGGATATGACTCCATGTTGTTAGTTGTAATGTTGTTAATCAGTAGATTTGTCATCAGACATACCGCATTTATAGCCTTGTAGCCCTGGAACATGAATTAAAATATTAATTACCAGAAGAGTTTGACAATATTTCACAAAATTTTCAACTGAACCTTTCGAAATAAAAGTTTCTAAAACCTAAAATAACCAAGAAAAAAAGGTGTTTGCATACAGTTGTACATGTATTTGCAAATTATGTCCACTTTGCCATTTGTAATATTGATATTTTACCTCTATTAATTGCACACTAGGTTTTCCCCTAATCTCACACTCAATGTGGGAATTTAATATGGTATAAATGCTCAACTTAGTCATTTTAGTTGATTTAAGGCTGGAAACCTTCAGAAAACATAATTGGAAGTGATCATGTTATAATTTATTTCTTTAAAAAACTTTTCAGGGGTCTTTTCATCACTATCAATGACCTTGGACATGTTTATGATGTTTTGTGTAACTGGCCAGTTGATGACGTCAAAGTAGGTACCATTTTTATGTTCTTTTACGGTGTCAATTTTTTTTACAACTTCCTGGGGAATGTACATTTCTTTGAAGATTATGTGTAATGGTGATTTTTTTTTCACAGCAGATTTTCCAACCGTCCAACTGTGTGATGTTACTTTCACCTGTTTTTATATTAAATCTACAGATTTATCTTTTTAATGTATTTACTCATGTTATCCACCATTTTTGTGTCTTTGATGTTATTTATTATATGTTTAGAACTTTTATTTTGGTAAACAACTGCTTATACGTGATCACATCATTATTTCAGATTTTTGAGTCTGTGAAATTGATTGGTCTTAAATGCTATACTTAAGTATGATTTACTTATATGGCTTCCAGATTGTGAAATGAATAGATACATATATATAAAAACAGCACTCTCTGTGATTGCCTCAATATGGTAGTGATGGGATGCCAGCCCAAGTTGTAAACCCTAATGCCTAGAACCAAGAGGGTAATCCAACCTAGGTCAAAACTCTAAATGCCAAGGGCCCACAGCCGTGGCTGAGTGGTTAGCAAGTGCGCTTACTAAAGCCTACTTCGATGTACCATTCACAGGATCGAGTCTGACTGTCCACATTCAGGTATATGAGTGAGTCAAACGATGTGGCTCCGGCAATCGGTTTTTCCGAGGTTTCTTCTCGGTTTTCCACCATAATGAGGCAAGGAACAGTGTGAAGTGGACAATACATCATCATATAAGTGAAATACCCTTGATTAAGAAGTTAAACCCCAATCAAACAAACAAACAAACAATCAAGAGACTAATGACACCCAGGATCTAATACTAAAACAATGAGTGTAAGCACCCATAGGATTTAAAGCAAGATGCTTAAGCAAAGAAAGTAAGCCTACCCAGGATCTAATCGCCAAAGTGGGTAAGCCCACCAAGGATATAATCCCTTGTACTGAGAACCAAGAGGGTAAGCCCACCCAGGATGTAATCTTAATGTGGGGAAACAAGATGGAAAGCCCACCCAGGATCTAACCCCTATTGGCTATATCTGGAAACCAAGAGGGTAAGCCCACTTCAGAATGTAACCATAATGCTGAGAATCAAGAGGGTAAACACACCCACAATCTAGTGCCTAATGTGGGTTATCAAGACAGAAAGCCCAACCAAGATCTTATCCTTAATGCAGATAGCCAAGAGGGTAAGCCCACCTAGGATGTAGCTGAGAGCCAAGAGTGGAAGGCGGCCCAGGATCTAAAACTAATGCTGAGAACCAAGAGGGTAAGCCTACACAGGATCTTACCCCTAATGCTGAAACACCAATACATGCCCAGGATCTATACCCTGTTGCTGAAGCAAAGAGGATAATCCCATCCAGAATCTAACCTCTTATTGCTGAATCAAATAGGATAAGCCGGATCAAGATCTAAACCCTAATGCTGGAACAAAGATGGTCTACCCACCCACGGCCTAACCCTTAATGTTGACAACCAAGAGGCAAACCCCACCCAGCATCTAACCCCTAATGCCCAACCTCTTTTCTCACCATATGTTTAGAACCAAGAGATAACCACAGTTCTAGGTCTAATCCCATATGCTTAGAGCCCAATCATTGTTCTCACCTAATGTTCGGAGGGCAAGTCCACCCATGATCATTTTTTTTTTTGAGAATCAAGCAGGGAAGTCAAAGTAAGAAAAGCCAGAAGGATCTCCCCCTAAATGTCCAAACTCAATAAGGAAAGTCTACCTAGGATCAAGTCCATAACCCCAATGTTTACAATGGAAGACATGAGGACCTCTCTAAATTTTGTCCAAAGGTTCTCAACCTTATTGTTGAGGAACCAAAGAAAGCTCACCCAGGGTCTAACCCTGTTCTTCGTGTTGACAACAAAATTATTAATATTATGTTCTAACCCCTAATGTTGGGACCCTACAGAGGACGTCCATTCACTAACTTACCATAATGCTCATAGAGAAGAAGACCACTCATGAATTAATCATTATTTTAAAAAGAGATAAATCCCGGCCAGGTTCCTTCCCCTTATGTTAAGAATCGAAAAATTAATCTTAGCCAAGAACTTACCCTAATGGTAAGAATCAAGAGAGGAATCCCAGCCAGGAACTTACCTTAATGGTAACAATAAGGAGAGGAATCAATGCCCGCAACCTACCCTAATAGTAAGAATTAGGAGAACAATCCCAGCCAGAAACTTACCCTAATGGTAAGAATAATGAAAGGAAGCCCAGCCAAGAACTTAAAGGTAAGGAGAGGATTCCCAGCCTTGAACTTACCCTAATGGTAAGAATAGGAGAAGAATGCCTGCTCGGAACTTACCTTAATGGTAAAATGGTAAGGAGAGTAATCCAAGACATGAACTTAACTTATGGTAAGGAGAGGAAATTCCAGCCAAGAAGTTACCATAATGTTAAGAATAAAGGATGAATCCAAGCCAGGAATTTACCTGAATGCTATGAATACAGAGAGGAATCACAGCCAGGAATTTGCCCCAGTGGTAACAATAATGAGAAGGATCACAGTCAAGAAGTTATGATAATGGTAATAATAAGGAGATGAATCCCAGACAGGAAATTACTTAATGATAAGGACAAGGATAGGAATCCCAGCCAGAGAGTTACCCTAATGGTAACAATAAGGAGAGGAAACCCACCCAGGTACTTACCCTAATGGTAACGATGAGGATAGTAAGCCGATCCATTAACTTATTCTAATGTTAAGAACCAAGAAAGGAATCCCACCCAGAATCTTAATCAAATTTTACCAACAAATTCAACAGAATATTTTTTTAGTATTAGAAATTCCCTTCCAAAGTTAATCTCTTTCCAGGTACTTACTTATACTAAGTTGTATGCTCAACTCATGCTTTTGTCTTTCTCTCTTCAGTATATAGTGGTAACAGATGGAGAGAGGATCTTGGGCCTGGGTGATCTAGGTACCTATGGTATGGGAATTCCTGTAGGCAAACTCTCCCTTTATACTGGCCTGGCAGGTGTCCAGCCATCTCAATGTCTACCTATTATGATAGATGTCGGCACCAATAATCAGGTAAGACAAGCTGCCATGGTGTCATTTTACGATATTAATTTAAGTTTTTTTCACACCTGTTTTATGGCATGTTTATCACCTCAGACAGAACTTTGCAGACACATTTTGAAAAAAAAAAATGTTTGCATTATTATTTACTTGCAACACCGACTTCTTGCAAGTGACAACAAATCTTATTTATGATGTCTAACTCTTTTCCACAAGGAAAACAAATCTGGTCTCCCAAGCTAACTGGTACAAGGTGATTTGACATGGATTTCAAAGGAGCCATTAGACCTGCTAGCTTCTCTACCTGTTTAGGTGTCCATTTTTCTTAATTTCTCAACAATTACCCCCTTATTTCAGTGACAATATCATAATGTCATATGTTTCATACATTCTTTAAAACCAAGTTATCTAGTGAAGCGTTAAAAAAGTACAGAATTCAAAAAGACTTCTATGTAATGTGTAGTATTTTACTAAAATATAAAAGACTATGAGAGTTAAAATTATCTCAAAGGCTATATTTTTCTGTTCGGCAATTTTGTACAAGTCCAGGTTATTTCAAACTTTAGACTGTCTATTTTTCCAACAGATCGCTACACTTAAAACTTGAATCCTGAAATTTAAGTAACAACCTATACTGATCTTGAAACCTTTTGTTGACGATGTTATATTTTGAATATTGATTAAGTCTCACTTCATAATACACGGCATGTACTGATCCTAATCAATATAATGCTCACATGTGTATTTTTTCATTATTTAAGGTTCATTGATGATTGTTTTCTATGATAAGTAACATAAACATTATAAAATAAATCAATACTGTATTCAAATAATGAAATACTGGTGCAGTTAGATTTCAATCAATACATTAGTTTTGTACATGACTACTGCAATGACTTGTACAATACACAGACTGCTGTAAATATGCTTATAGATTTGAATCAATGAAGAAATCACATACAGGTAAAGATGAAAATGACATGGGATATCACTGTTAAAAAGTTAGTCAAAAGATCTGATTATTGAGGTATTTAACACATCTCATCAATGGACCTGAGTATACCTGAGCAAATAAGAAGGAGAACTAGTCCAACTGAAGATTACTCTTTACTCTACCTGTAAATGTTCTGATATCTGACAGCAAAAAATAGACATGTATTAGATTTGCAGGGTTATAGAAAATGTGTGTGTCACTTTGTTATTATTGACACATACAGGTGAATTTGTAATTAAGATAGGATAACTGAAGGTAGACTATCTTGCATTTGTATAAAACACTTCATATCAATTCATGGTTATGTTTCCTGTGTCTCTCAGAAAATACACCGCTGTCAACTTATGGATATTAGTGAATTTCTAGTGAAATATCATTAAGCATGGCTTTAAACACACACCAGTCAAGTAATGTTTACGAGGGTTCAAGTGTTTCGGTGACAATGAATATAACATAGCAGTTTTTACCGGGTCACATCAAATTAATACTAGGTGGAGTAAGTTTGTTTATTCTGTTTATTTAAGATCCAAGGTCATGAAACTTTACCACAAACCACGATGTTCTAAAAAAATTGAATATAAATGGATTTATTTTCTTAGTAAAATTTTATTAACACTCTTAATACAAAGACTTTTTAAACTTTTTTTTTTCTACAGTCTTATAAGTCCTTTTTCATTGCACAATTAATAATTAGTAATTAAGTAAATAACAGTTTTTCTGGGTCCTCATTCACAAAACAATATGCGAATTAAGAACTAAATATTTAAAATAATGGTCTTTACGCTTACAATATGTTTTTTAAGTGGCCCTGAGATTCATCAAGCACATTATATGATTACAATGTTTTAAACTACTATATTTTTGGAGAAGGCATTTATTTTATTATTAAATGTCATTAATAATATATTAATTTATTGACAGGAACTTCTTGATGACCCATTATATATAGGACTACGACAGAAGAGAGAAAGAGGTCCAAAATATGACCAGTTAATAGATGAATTTATGGAGGCTGTCAAACTAAGGTGAAATCAATTTAGATTGTAATATAAATCACTTCCCCTCTGTATCAGACATTGCCCGCGTCATGGCTTAGTGGTAGTGTGCACGCATTTAAACTGAAGGTGCTTCATGTACCATTCACTGGATCAAGTCTTCTTGTTGTCAACCATCAGGTTTATGAGCGAGTCACTTGTTGTGGCTCCGGCAATAACACAAACCAACAAACCATGGGAATCAGACAGGTTGTCACATTTTCTTCAACAGATATATTCATTGGTTAATCTCTATATCTCAGAATACTAATTTGTAAACTGATTTATTCCTAGTCCATGCCAAATATCTTGTTGGCTATATACCAGTATTTAACAATACTTTATACACCATATTAATGGTCATTACATTCTGTCAAGATGTCTGGGGATTACCTATAACACAACTCTTGAGGGCCCCCTTATGCTCAAAATGAACTACAAAATTTTTATCGCTTGGATTAAAAGTTAGGTATTCAAACTATTTCTAGTTACAAACAGTTTAATTGAAACCTATAATTTATATATGTATATATTCCTTGATCCCAAAAGTCCCAAAACTTTAATTGCCTGTGTCTGGCATTTCAGTGTTAAGCAAAACTAAAACATAATTGTCTACATGTAGTTCAATGACGATTCTACTCCATCAACTCTTTTCATTATTGCACTTTGAGAAATAAACGATGAAAAATGCAGTCTTTTATTTTCTGTTGACATTTTCTCATTTTGCAATATTTTTAGAAATAATCATTGGTTTTCACCACATATATGTAGTGGGTTCGATTCCCAGACGGGTTTAAACCTGCAAAATTTTCTGAACTAGAATCTTTTCAAACTAAGAAAGTGTAATCCCAAAATAACGAAAAAGACGGTTTATAAAGAAACTTTTCTCTGTGAGTTTTTCTATAACATAAGATGATTCATCAATTTTAATTAATCTTTATCACTGTGCCCGTGTGATTGCTTTTTAGAAATATAAAGCCGAGAAACTATTTGTAATAGTATTCAATCATCTATTAAACTTATCTTTATAAAGAGTAGTAAATAAAACTGTCTGATGAAGAATTAGAAAGAACACACATTGATGTCATAACAGACACACCTGAATTGGTTTCAAAGCTTTTATAAATTTAAATATCTTTCTGTAATGTTTTGCAGTTTATTTGAATTCATATGTTATTGATGGATGACCTTATGTTTTGCGTTTGTGTGATATAACAGGCTGTAATGCTATCAATTGGGTAAATTTTGTAGAAATGTTATGAAAGATTCAAACACAAGAAGATAATAAGAGTTAAACAAAAAAATTCAGCTATCACTGATCTGCAAATCCCCTTTGAAATTCATCTGTCAACGTTTTTAATTAAATCAAGAGAGACCAGCTCTGTGTTTATTTCCAAAAAGCATTCAAAAAGTAATTCATTTAAGATCTGTGTTCTTCTCGTTTAACTTTTTTTTTCTGTACAGTTCAGTTGCTGAAAATTCTTTAAAGCAACCAGTGTCTGTATAGTTGTTCCAAAGAAGCTGATTTAATGTCAATCAATAAATTCCAATAGTTGTATTGCTTGTTTCAAGAAAAAGACAATTAGTAACATTTTCTCTGTATTACAATAAGCATGTGTGCAAGAAATATTTCTCCTTTTATAGATTATTAAATTGAAGAGAATGGCGTGCTGAAATTGGGTTAAAAAATTACGGAATTTTATTGACTTGGACAAACAAATATCAGTCTTGTCAGTAATACTCCTTATATTTGCAGTTATTTTTTTCAAATTTTTTTCCATCTTTTCTTTTTAACAGGTATGGAACCAATACACTTGTTCAGTTTGAGGACTTCGGCAATGCTAATGCATTCCGTCTTCTAGACAAGTACCGCTCTCAGTATTGTGTTTTTAATGATGATATTCAAGGTTTGTTCCCAATACCTACTACTTATCACTTTTCTGTATCAACAAACTATTTGACATAATATTTGAATTAGCATAATTCTACAACTCAGTAAACGTAAGGAATCGGCCAAAATTATGCTTTTTATTGCATTTGGTTAGGCCCGCTGCCGTAACTTATTGGTAGCATGTGAATTACTAATCCTGCTTTGATGTACAGTTCAGCCTGTAAACCATCAGGTATATGAATGAGTCACGACAATAGCGGAGGTGGTTGTTATGAGGTTTTCTCTCGTAATACAGTGTGAAGTTGACAATCCGTCGTCATATAAGTGAAATACCCTTAAGTACGACGTAAAACCGCGATCAAAACAAAAGCATTTGGTCAGTGAACTATCCATGTCAAATTCAGTCTCCCATATTGCACAGAAACTTCACTGTAAGGTTCTGGCCTTACAGACTTGCTGCATATTTATGAAAGTTTACAAACCCAACTTTTTTTTCGGGATATGCGTAGTAATTCTAGCTCTCATAGATGGTATAGAGGTTTCCTTCACTATTCTCTTTAAAAAAAATCATTTATTGCCACTGCTTTTTATTTGCGCCTTTCTTTTGCAATCTTATGAAGCACTCTAAGCTAGAATCTTCTGACTCAAAATTGCTACCACCCTTATATACAAGAACTGATAATCATCAAAGCATTCGAGGGAAAGAAAGACTGTAGGGTATTAATACCTATAAGTTTTCAGTTAATTTATTGATTAAAATTGTTGGTTAAACAAAATGAATTAAAGTTGTTTTTTTTTTGTTTTTGTTTTTTAAATGAGACCTTTTTTCAAAACTTCCAGGTACGGCAGCTGTAGCTGTAGCAGGAATCCTAGCCAGTCTAAAGATTACAGGAAAGAAACTGTCTGAGAATGTGTTTGTTTTTCAGGGTGCAGGGGAGGTAAGTCATGTTGCCTAATTAAATAATAATAAATAATATTAAAAATCAGTTCAGTAGTCAGCACAACTTGAATCAATTATGTAACTGTTAAGCTTTACATGTATTTAAAAAATGGTGTGACAATTCAAAAGCAGACTCATACAAATGAAATATCATTAAGCCCAGTGCAAAACCCAATCAAGCAATCAACCAATCAAAAGCAGACTGCTCTTTTTAGACTTGTGACAGAAAAATTATTTAATTGTAATTATTCAAGGAAAGATCAGTTTACAGTCATTTTGTTTTCTTCGTCAAACTCTTGAATGGAGGTGAAGGTGTTCATGTTGGTGTTCATGTTGGTGTTTTTTTTTTTGGTTTTTCTTGACAGGCCTCTATTGGTATTGCCACGCTAGTTGTCATGGCAATGGAATCTGAAGGTGTTCCCAGACAAAAAGCTATAGACAAAATCTGGATGGTGGATTCTAGGGGACTTATTGTAAAGGTTTGTTGTCATTATATATTCCACAAGAAATCTGTAGACTTCAAATTACAGAGTGGCTCGGTAGCATTGACTTAGTAGTTAGCATAACAGCCTAGAATTCCTTCTTCAATGTATCATTCACAGCAGGATCCAGTCTGTCAACCATCATGTATATGAGTGAGTCAATCACAGTGGGGAGTGGGGAGGTTTCTAAGGATCCTCTCAATTTCCACCATATTTAATCAGGGAACCGTGTAAAAAATCCATCTCGATATAAGTGAAATACCCTTGAATACAATGTGAAACACCAAACAAACAAACAAATTAACACTACAGAGTGGTTAAGAGTGTAAGCCTCTAGTCAATAGGTCCTCTCTATTGAGGTCTCTGCTTCTGTTCATTATAGCCTGAACATGCGTGTGAACTGTTATGCCTGCAACCTGCAGAAAGCATGTCATTTTTTAGTTCTGCCTTGTTTTTGTTCTGCAACCGAATACAGTTAAACAACATTTTATTTGTGGCATTAGTATTTTCAAATATAATATTAATATTATGACATCGAATCCCCCTACTATGAGACAGTTTCACCCTCCCATTTGCTGGATTATCTTTCTTCCAAATCAAACAAAAATTCCAGGTAAAAAAATTTACATTGACAGTGTCTTTTAAAGAGGAACTAGACTGAAAACCTTGTCAAGTACCAACCTCCGGTGCTCTTCTGAACACTGCATTTACTAGATAACAAGGCCCTGTTCACATTATAGAAACATTGTTAAGTCCCGCAATCATAGTGTTAGCCAGACAGGTGCCTCAGTGTCTAGGAGACACCCAAGAAGCCATTTGAGCGACTAGTTGCAGTAATATTTAACATGGGAAAGATGGGTCAACAGTTACATGAGACACCCTGTTTCTGTAAAAATTGTGATTTGAGACATCCTCAACTTGATTTATGGCTAATACTTTGGCAGGAATAAATGTTTGTCTACCTACTAATCGCTATACAGATTATCTATAAGTACCACTGTTAAGCTGATTAATTGAACAACTATACAATATTTACAGTAAAGCTTATAGTGTTTTTGATATGACCTGTTTAAGACCTAGCATAAAAAATCCTAACCTTGTGTATGTTATGGACATTTAAGATGCTATTTGTTATTTTAAGTCTGTTTTTTTTATTTTTTTTATTTGTTTTGTTTTGCATACAAAGCACCTACAAAATTTTGTTTAAAATACTATTTTCTTATGTTTAAAAGAATCGGCCAGCAGGGGGCGTAACAGGTCATAAAGTGATGTTTGCTAAGGACCATAAACCTATTGACAAACTGGAGAACATTGTTAAGACTGTCAAACCAACAGCTATAATTGGTACAGTATATATTTGTACATTCCATAAGGTTTCCTTCAACTGATAAAAACCGTCACGCTGTCAAAGGAGTTAAATATTCTTAATCACTTATTTAATACACTGACTGACATATTTTAACCTAGTCAAAGACTTAAAAAGGACGAGTTTCATTTTGATCCCGAAAAAAAGAATATATTAATCATGACATTTGGTCTATCAAGTGCATCTAAGGTATTATCTGTGTCTTAGAAAAATGACACGAACTGTGTGTGAAATAAGTTTGATAAAATGATGTAGTATTAGTCATTATTTTTCTAACCCAGGCAACATTTTACTTTCTAGGTGCTGCAGCTGTTCCGGGAGCTTTCACAGAAACAATTTTAAGAACAATGGGGGAGAACAATAAACACCCCATCATATTTGCTCTGAGCAATCCCACCAGTAAGGCAGAATGTACGGCTGAACAAGCTTATACAGCCACAAAGGTTTGTAGAAACTACTTCAGCTTCCAAGTTAAGGGCCCCATATTGGCAGTGAGGTGCACAATTGGCTTTATTATCATTTATTCTGGGTAAAACAGCATGTGACTTTAACGATAACATGTTGGTTGACTGCCTGTACATGACAAGTAAAATGAGAAAGTGTGTGGGAAGTCATTCCTGCACCTAACAACATATTGGATACATGTACATCTTGTAAAATACTGACACATGAACTATGCCAGGTTTTCTCCATGAAAAGATCTGAAGTACTCTAACTTTTCCAATGATTGTTCAATTTAATGTTCAGTTGGTTGTTCCTATACTACCAGAGGCAAGTGAAAACAACCAATATATCAGAGTTCTTTGAAAATGTTATCCAGTGTGGAAGCTTTTAGTAAAGATGGACTTTGTAATTTGATATCATTTACTGTAAGAATGTAATAGTTTTGAGAGTGAATCTGAACAAATGCATATGTACTGTTCAGCCATATTCTGACTAAGTATCCTGAGGATGACGCTCATACCTTGCACAAATCCAACAGTCATCATCATCTTTGTTGCCACCCTATTGATTGAGGGTGGAAATCTGTGCCCACTGGGATGGCATTATTCAATTGATTAGACTTGATTGATCAAACTGGGTTTTGTTAAACATACACCAATGTGCACTATGATAAAGTCATTGTACTTCAAGAAGGTGTGTTACAGATTCCCCAACCATAAGATCAGTTGAAAAGTATCAGATTTCAGTCAGTTACCAAGGAATATTATTTCACCATACTATTAAATCTTGCCTAATCAATCAATTGATTAGGCTTGATTGGTCCAACTGGAAATGTCAGTCTTGTTATCAAGGATTATAATTTTATGAAAAGATTACATTCTAGTGTGAACAAAGTGTTTTAAAAACTGGATAAGAGTGCGAATTTGTGATGAATTCACTTGCAGACATTTATTTGAAAGTAATGTTAAATTAATTTTTGTGTCATATTGTCACTTGGAAATAATAAAGTACACCTGTTGAAACTGGTCAGTCAACACCTATTTTATTTTATATTTAATTAAAATGTACTTTTATTCTATTACAGGGCCAGTGTGTATTTGCAAGTGGTTCCCCTTTCCCAGAGGTGACATTGAATGGTCAGAAGTTTTTACCTGGTCAGGGTAATAACGCTTATATATTCCCTGGTGTAGCCTTGGCTGTAGTCATTGGGGATATTAGACATATCTCTGAAGAGATATTTCTTCAATCAGCAAAGGTAGGTTCAACTTTAACAAATAGAATCAATTTAAGAAAGCATTTTATTCCAAATATAAACAGCTAATGTCTTCTTCAATTATGGGGAAGAAAAAAAAAGTGAGGTAAAATTTTTGACAAGGGAAAATTTTTATTTTATTATATTGTATTATATTGTCATGTAGGTTGTCAGTAGTGTGAGAAAGTCGGAGGAAGGTTCTTCATGTCACAACTGATGCTCTTGGAGCTAAAGGGCAACACAGGACCATTCGGTTGTGTAATTTGCACATTGAAAATAATGTTAATTGTCCTAAGCAATGAATTACTGTGTCCAAAGTTTCTCTTTCACCCTGTTGACCTGGTCATTTCAGGTGTATGGGGCAAGAACAAGCAGATTTCTTGTTGAATCAACATGTATGTTTAGTACCGTCTTGTGCTTATCCAATCATACTTTGTTTGCTGCTATTGACATCAAGTGTGGCTTCCTTCACCCATAGAGTAGACGCGCTGTCATATGAATGAAATAACCTTATATAGGTTAAACCCCAACAAACAAACCTACATCCATATGGTTATTAAGATAAAATGACCATATAAGTACATGAATGTAGTGTAGAACCCCAAGCAATCCGTTTTGAATACTGAATCTGATGTTTATTGTTGAATGCTTTGTTAATTAGACAACGTTTTGTACCTTCAATTCAATCTGCTGTATCTCTGTGTTTTAGTCTCTGGCCAATATGGTGACTGGTGAAGACATTAAGAAAGGTCGAGTGTACCCACCCCTCTCAGATATTTTGAACGTTTCCACAAAGATTGCTGCTGAAGTGATGACCTTTGCTTATAGGAACAAGATGGCGCATCTATACCCGGAACCAGAAAATAAACTAGAGTTTATCAAAACTGTTCAATACAGTACAGAATATGACAGTTTTATACCACATATTTATAGCTGGCCTGAACAAAATGGAAATTAAAAACATTATAAACTTTTAATAGTTTTGTAATCTGTTCTGAACATGTTGAATAGATGGTATGCTTTTATGGTGCACAGGGTGTTTTATTTCATTTTATATTTATAAATTTAGAGATAGAAATGGTGCTTTAACGCATTTAGAGAGAGAAAATATAAAAAATAATTAAAAAGTATATGTACCGGTACTTTTATGTTTATTTATAATCTAGTCCTGTATTTATTTGTTATGCTGTTAAAATGATACTTGTTACTTTGCATCAGTACATTATATCCACCTTTTGTAAAGATTTAAATACATTTGTCTTTTTTTATTTAAATAAAAATCAGACTTTAAAGAAATAAATCAATTTCAATTTTCTCTAATGTTCTGGTAATTTTTGTCTCCTGTATACAGGATTTCATGAGGTCGTTGATTCCATAGAGCAATACATAACTTATATGTAGGTCCATATTGGAAATGTATTTTAATTATTTATCTTCGTATGTCAAATACAGTGACTTAGTTGCAAATTTGCACTGCTTATAGTAATAGTTGCAATTACAACACAATGTTTCCTGAAATGTTTTCATGCATATTGCATAATTGAAGCATAAAGGGTATGTCATTGACTTAGCTGTTGAGCTCGACACATGTTGCCATGTTCACCATATGCATCATGAACATTGCTGGCTTTAGTTATATAATGAGCTCTTGGACTATATGTTAATTAATGGGGTTGTTTGCACCATATATATATATATGCAGTTTGCAGACCATGTGTTGCAAGCTGTTTATATTGGATACATGTATTTGTTTATTTATTGACAGCACAGTCAGGGTGGCTGGTCATGTTTGAGTCTGTAGCTGTGAAGGCCATAATTAAGCTGCCCAGTTTGTTTTATTCTAACCAATCATTGGCTATGTCAAAACCTTTTCTTTATTGTCTCTGATAAAAGAATTCCCATTTCTGGAGGATTGCCAGAACAGGGTTTACTATTAAACATCCAATAAAAATCATTTATTAGCAATCTTCGTGCAGACTTTGATTGGTTGGTGATACAGTTGTTTTTCATGTATTCAGTTGTTTAATGGCCACTCCCTGGGATATAATATAGACAACTGCAGTATGAAATGTTCCAAATGACATGACTGAATTTACCTTGTTCCCAGTGATCCTGCTCTGGCTATTCTCTAAAAAAACTTTGGTTTTTGTCAGGGGATTGAAAAAAAAGAGTATCCCCAATCCAGCGTAATTTCGATAGTGGATCTTAAAAAACTGAAATTTCTTCTTTTATCTGGCGAGTTAAGTAAAGATTAAATGGGCTCAAAGTGAAGAGAATATTCACTTTGAGTACCTGTATGTATTTATGTATATTTAAAAAAATATTGTTAACATGGGTTGCCATTTGTTTTGTTGTTTATCAGTATTTTGTGGTTTTTTACACCATTTCAACTGTCCTTCTGCAAATAAAATATAACAGAAATAGATTAAACATCTCATTGTCCTGGATAAACTCCATTCGGTGCAAGTTTCTGAGCTGATATTACAATCCCTAGTGGTCAAGGGTAACTTTTGAATTATAGACAAATGTATCAAGTTATCCAGTATTTACACTGTGTATGGTATACTTTGTATCAGTAATATATTACCAATCAAAATGTATTAGAAAATAAAATAAAATATGCATCTATATCATGACAGAAAAAACTTTGAAAGTACATAAAACTTCTACAGCTTGTTGACATATGTAATGGAGTAATGGGACAGACCCAATAGAGACAATATTTTTACTGATTTTTCATTGATGAAAATTTATGCTTTTAGTACCCGGTAATGCAAAAATACGTGTAAACGTACATTTATCAATAATAATGTTAAGGTTTTTACATGGAGAAGGTAGAGTTCTTTTGTATTTAAATGTACCAGTACTGTTTATTTTGTTCAATTGTAACTATTTGGTGCATTTGAGAGTAAAAAAGAAAGATATTACTGGTACTGTAAAGTTTGTTTGTATTATTTATAGAAGGCTAATATTTCCCACCAGTATATTTATTTTAGCTTTTAGAATCGCTTGATAAAGGCTACTAAAATAGACCCGCTATAACTAAACAAAAAAATAGTACGTTAACAAAAAATCAGACCAAATCATTACCTTTGTTTTTTTTGGCTGACTCAAGCACCTGTGATACTTGTAATGAAAAAATTAGGCTTCCGGCATCAATTAGTAACAAGTGGATGGATATAGTTACTTATTTATGCAGTGCCAGTGATCATCTTTAGGCCTACCTAACCAATATTTCAAACTCTCAACATGTTAGATATATAGGCCTAGATTATTTATCCATATGTATATGTCCAGTGTTTTCACTAAATCCCCCACCATGGTACAAGTTACACAAATGAGACTTGAATAAAATATTTATCACTGAGTAACGGTATTTACCAATTGTTTGTGTTTGTTTATTTAATTGATTGTTTGGTGTGCCAATCACGGTTGGCTGGTTGAATTGATGCATCTATTGAATATCTCATTTCATTGATTGATTGGCTGATTCAGATTGATTATTGCTAAAACGATTTTATTACAAAAATTATTTTTTATTCTCAATATTTTTTTAACATTATTTTCACATTTAGGTTTTTCGATTCATTTAATATAATAATAAAAAAATGTTTTTTAAACAGATTTTCAGATAATATTCTACCATAGCTCTATTTTACCTTGGACTTGATATTAGGCCTAAATTACAACCCACTGTTTTTACCCTTTATTTTTGTAACCATGACCTGGGATTACAATAAACAATATCAGAAGTGTATCTATCCTTATAAACAAGACCTAGATATACATCTGATTGTATATCTAGGTCTCGTTTATAAGGCTAGAGTATACATTACTTTTAATAGGCTTTTTACAATATACAATATCTGTGTATATTGTAATCCCAATTTATTTTCCCTGACCAAGTATGATGGTATAAAGATTTAATACCCCCTTTGCCAAATTTTTGCTCTTGTTATTTTTATTAATTTTACTGATAAATTTGGTTTAGTCTTTATTTCCGAATTCGGTGATTTTTATTTTTTAATTTTTTTTATAATAAGTTCGAGTTCGTCTTTAAACTTGTTTCACTTTTTATCTCAACAAAGCGCATGCGCGTCTCTCTGGCAACCAAACATCAATGGCCGCCAAAGAGCCGTTCTCGACAAGTGCTCTTAACAAACTGAATTAAAATGCTCCTCTGATCAAAAGAATACAGCAATATGTCGAAACCTAAAAGAGGAAAGAGTGGCGGTTCTACTGCGACAGCTGTTGGGCTGCCTCGCTGGGAGCAGGTCTTGTTATCTACACCTTTTGAAGAGGTTTGTGAGAGCTTAATTTTCGTTTAATACGAGTCACTAGATATATACTATAATATAGGGCTGTACTAGTAAATGCCTTCTATCTCTTTTTTTTTTATTTATTTTTTTTTTATTAATATATCATTTCGATACCACACATATAAAGAAAAAGGATGAGATGGTTTATTAGATGTAACAATTTTCTATTGGACTTTTAGCATGGTTGGCTCGGACGTTAGTTTTTGAGTTATTATTTGATGGGTAAAAACTAACGTCTGAGGTCTGTCCATAAGGCTTTTTTTCGAGAAATACATAGGCCTATATCGCTGAAAGTCACAAACAAAATGTCCCAGCAATATTAATTATGGTAATGAGAATGTTAACTTGCCTGTTTACTTTCCTTTTGTAACACATAAATTGAGACAATCTAGTCCAATTTGCAATAAAATTTAGCCTACCCACTTTACAGCACATAAAGTAGGCCTGTACACCGTCTGTCATATTTTTGAAACACAGTCACAGCTCGATCTCATTCGCTTACGTCACTCGTGGAAACTCGGGTCAAAGTGTATTTGTAGAAAATAAATTTGTTGATAATTAACGCGCTAAAAGATGTTGAATTCATCCTGCCAAAAATTTTATTTTAGCTTTAAAGATTGTGACTTATTTGGAAGACTATTCCGAAGAGTAGCCTAGTCCTTTCACTGAGGAAGGAAAAGGCAAACATTTAACCTTTTTAAGATGTTAATTTGTTAGTTTTTCAAAATTTGTTGGGGCCGTGGCTTAGTGGTAACGATTGCGCTTCCTAAACTGAACCTGCTTTGATCAAGTCTGCCAGTCGACCATCATGTATATGAACGAGTCGCATGTTGTGGCTCCGGCAATCGCAGGGTTGTTTTTTCCTACAATCAAAATTTCTTGCAAAAGTCACTGATAAAAGAAATATATGAAAATTCTGAATTCATAGCATTTTTTAGCTTGAAGCAGTTTTTACCTTATAGTTTGATTTAGTTATTTAGATGGAATTTGTTTCCTTTATTGATTTCAGGACAACTGGATTGGAAATGTGTCATTTGTAATCGGCAATAGATATGAGGACATCAAACATATTGATTCTCTGATGACTGCAGTTGCAAGTGGACAGCGTAAACTCTTCAGTGTTATCACTCATACAGAACTGTTTGCCCTGGTTTGTATAATATTTTCAAGGTTCACTCCTCAGATTATTACTAGTGTTTTAAATTAATAGATTCTACATATGTACAATATAATTGGTTTGAAGTAATTGAAGAATTGTCAAAAAACAAGCGATTCTATGAGCTGGGTGGGTGATAAAATGACCTGCAGTGTGGCTGGCTACATGTAGGTACAAGACTGCACAAGGGCTTAGGCAGACACCCGTCCACCCATCCAAAAGGACGTCACCTGAAGTAAACAATTGAGTTATTTGGAAACCCTGTTTCCATCAAAAGCGGACACCCCGTTTTTTTTTAAAGGGAAGCAAAATGACCATTTCGGACACCCTGATTTGGATTTCTGGCTTAACCCCTGGGCTGGCATCTGTAACAAGGGGTATCTTTGACTGTATTGGTCCAAGTTAGCAAACCCTCAACTCGCAATATCAAGCTCGTAAAATTCAACTTATAATTTCCAGTTGTAAAACTGCACCCTTAGTTAATTTCAGAGATGATTGTCGGAGTAAAGGCTGTCTATAATTCAGAAAGGTTTGGGCTTTGATACCTTTTGAAAGGATACAATAATGTTATTCACATAGGATGCATATTTAGCTAAAACTTGCTTAGTTTCTATTGAGTTTAACCGGCTGCACATAAATCAATATGGCATGCTATATATCAATAATGATAATGGCATTAAACATTACAGCAAAGATTTGGCACCAAAAAAAGGTAATCTTTTCACTTCGGACAAGAATTTTTAGTTATCAACTAGGTATGTTTTACAACTGTGACCAAAGTATTTGATGAGCTGGATTTGCAATATGGTCACTTGCAGAGTAGACCATTATTCCCTGTGACTGAGAGTGGATTTTAAATGGTTTCATTATGGTTTTCCTCAAACCCTTAGCTCCAGAAAGTTCATAAGTGAATCAAAAATCAAACAAGAATAAAAGCTATAATGTAAAAAAATAAGTTCATAAATATTGACAACAAAATGCATAATACTTATTTAATGATACAGAATACCTTTTTAATGCTATATCTTAACTTGTAATAAGCTGTGTGTTTTAAAGCATTTGCTTTATCAAAATTGTAAACTTTTTGTTGCTCAGGTAAAAGACTTAGGAAACCCAAAAAACAAGAAGACTAAAGAAGTACCCCAGCATTATGAAGTTTGTGAAGCTTGTAAACTATATCTCGACTCTGGAGAAGAAATCCCAGTCTCACTCATTGCAAAACTTATTAAATTTAAACTTCTGGACATCAAACTGCGTGATCAGAAACGAAGAGAAGTTGAAAGAAAGGTAGGTTATTCACACAATGATTTCTTTTTTTATTAATATATTGGATTTGATCATAACATGTTGTTTCTTGTTACACATTATTATTATGACTACTTTTTTCAGTGTTCTCTTAATAAAGTCTCACATGCTTTTTGATTTGCTGTGAAAGGTACATGTGTCATGTGACTTGGAATACCAATAGCATTTTAAAACAATTATTACAAATTGAGCTTTGAGTGTAGTTTAATTATATTGTTAATTAATTTATCTGGTCAGGCTTTAAATCTGATCTTTTCTTTTTTTGAAGAATTCCCCATTCTTTGACAATTCAATTTTTTTTTTATATATAGGAAGATTATAGTGATGAGGTAAATTATTCATTCTATAGATATTGTCAATGTGTCTGTCAGCTGCTATCATGTCACACTATATTGACACTGTTTGATATGTCTTATGTTTGTTTTCATTTTTTTGTATGTGTTGATTGATGTGATTGTGATGTGATCAATATTTTTTTTTGCGTGTGTTTAAACTTCTTGTGTACAAAATGTACCGGGCATTCACTCATTTAATTACTTTTGAACTTAATGTCTAATATGTAATTTTTGGTATAAAACACTATATTTTGTTCTTGTATTTTATTTTAATAATAAAGAAAGCAGAAGGTGTTGGTGTGTCCAAAAAGGTTAGATCAAATATTAAATGTTTATAGTTTTAGTCTTCCCATGGAATCCATGGTTTAGTTGCTTTTCCTGATAATGATTTAAATTTATCATTTAGTGTTGTTGATGGTTGCTTTGCTTTTCTTAGTTTGTGTTGAGTGCATTGTGTGGTTTTCTTTTTATCATATATGACTGTTTGTGATGTACAAGTTACAGGCATTTATAGTTTTGTTTTTTTTTTAAATTCAGAGTAAAAATTCAAACCCAGTTCTTAATAACTTGCTGTTTTTTGTGAAGAATTACAGTGAATGTTTTGTTAATTTAAAAACTTGTGATAATAATTGTAATGGCTTTCTACTCAAAATTGTATTTATTATGAGAAACCAGCTGATACTGTGTATACCAAAACCATAACTATACTTAGATATTAACATTCATTATCTTTTTATCTACTGTAGTTAAAGAGGTATGGATGGGTGGAAGGTGGGGGTGAGGGTGTGAGAGCTACCTTGATGCTCTCTAGGGTAAAGGGTACCTCTGGCTATTAACTGTTTGAAGAGTTGTAATTCTGTCTCTATTTAGCGCTGGAGGAAGGTGTACTTTCCAACATTATGTGAAAGCAGTTCACATCTTGGTTGTACTAGTGTCAATTATTGTTATTATACACTGCTGTCATAGTAGTAAAATACCCTTAGAAACAGCGTAAAACACCAATAAATCAATCAATCTAAGATAAAGTGTTAACGAGAACTAGAATTGTAGGGGGCATCTTCATTTGTCCTTGTTATCATTGATGTTTAGGATGGTTTTGTAGGCCATTAGGTTGACATGCTGTCGTATGAGTGAGATGATCTATCCTGAAGTATGACATCAGCTCCAATTAAATAAAGCAAATTAAACCTTTCCTGTAATGCTCTTTATCAAAATATATGAACTGGTTCTGAGGTATACTAGTTACTCTTTAACTTATCTGCTTGGCATTTAGAAATTGTATACTGATAAATAACACAAGACTTGTGGATTCCAATATCTTTGTAAACCTTTTATTATTGTGTGCTACTTCAATGTCTATCCTGACAATGTCATAAAAACAAAAAAATATGAATAAATAGCTTTATGGAATCCACAAAGTATTGTGTTTATTTGTTAGTTTTTCCTTAACACTCACCATTTAGACAGCACAGCGGCACACCTCCTAATCAATATACTCAACGTTTTCAAAATTCCCAGGGCACTTTTTATAAATGTGATATTTGTATTTTATTCTATCTTTGTTACAAAGGGTGGAAAAGGGAAGGGGGACAAGGCTGATGGAGCGAAATCCTCAAAGAAAGGTGGTAAAAAATCACCAGAAGCTGCCCCAGCCAAAGAGGGCAGTAAATTAAAAAAGAGAGGGGAGGAAGACTTAGATAAAAAATATATTGGTAAATATCAGTGCTTTTCTTAATGTTATCCTTATTATGATAACGATGAAGAAAATTAATAAGACCGTCTTGTTTTTTTAATTTTTTTTTTTATATCAGTAATAACAAACAATGGAATATATATTCCTGCTTAAAAATTTATTTTTGTTTAATGGGTAATTTTGTTGCCTACACAGTGCATGCATTGTTTGGGCTAAGGATATATATATTTTTTTTTTTCTAATTGTTTTATACTTTTTTAAAAAATGAAGTTATTACACAAATCCTGCATTTACTAAGGTAATTTTGTTATTTTGCATTAGATGATGAGCCAGATGACGGCGCTCAGCATTACGTTCTGATCCAGGGTTTTCATGATCCTAAAGTGATCCTATACCTGATGGATGTGGGGGTTAATGTGGATTCTGTCATCCGAGTGTCATCTCAGGATTACAGTATACCAGCTCCTCCTCCAGAAACAGACGACGACGTGGAAAAGGATGAAAAAACATTAGGTAAGACTACTTAATGTTGAGTGTTAATCGTTAACAAATAAACATATATTTTACCTTTAACTGTAAAAAAAGTTTGCAATGTTTTGTTGTTGTAAATTCTGTAAAGCTTGTGTCTTTGGAAGTCACTTGAGCTATTTTTATGAAGCTTTTATTTGGTTTTGTGTTTAAAACAAGATGCAGATAAATGCATGATTTTAATTAAAGACTGTTGGCAAATAAAACTTAAGTAGTGATTAGTTGTAATTCAATCCCTGTGGGAATAAGATAGAAGTTAATTAGTGGCTAAGAAATGGGCCATTTTTTCACCGCAAACCCTTACTGTTCACAACTATACAGTCAAGCAGAAGGACATAAAATGACACCCAGCTGTTAAAAAACAAAGCACTGATGAACATTAATTGATCAAATAATCATCCTATATGTCATCATATAAACTTTTTTAATAATGCAATGAATAACTGTAACTTCTAATGATTATTTTTTTTCATTTTACAGCCATATTTTTACTGTTTTGCATGATTTCCTGAAAAACTATAGTTAAACTTGTATGCGTTGAACATTGGTTAATTGTACTGGTCTGTTCTTCAGCTGCACTTGCTGATGCCAAAGCTGCTAGAATAGTAGTGAAGAAAGAGTTGAAAACATTCTGGTCAGAGTTACTGCCCTTACTACAGAAACAGCCTGATTCCTCCAAACTCCATGATGTGGCTCGACTAGAATATGAAGTTCAGAATTTAATTGTTCCCAGGACACCAGATGATGCTGAACAACAGGCACGTTAAAATCTTGTAGCTTATATTTATGCAGACTTTCATGACATCTTAGGCGACTGTTAAATGCCATAACTCGAGTTTGTAGTAATGATCACCTTCCCCTTCAAGACATGCTTCTGATTATAAAAGACATGTGATTGTCCAATCTCTCTCTATGTCTAGTCTTATTATTTTGAAGCCCAATTTAGGTGTAATTAGATTAGACACACCAGCCATTTTGTTTATGTTGGCATGTAATAAGATGGAAGTGTTTCTAATCTAAAATAGCTATATTTTTGTCAATTTAGGCTGAAATAGCTTTATGGAACAATAGCAGGATTTTATTATTTTTTATTTTTTATTTCTCTTTACCTTACAGTTAGCATTTGGAACGACTTTGTTTGAGGATATAGCTTGTCAAATCTATGACCTTATTGATGCCAAACGTCAGTACAAATCTTACCTGGCCAATCTTAAGCTGACAAATGTTCCTGAGACCGAGCCTTCTGCTGTAGCTTCAGGTAAATTATAACCACAATAACCTAATCACAAATGGTCAACTAACTTTGTCAGGTATACTACCAGTACTAGTTCATTATGCAGGCCCTACATTAACACTTTTTAGGTTCTGTGAAATTGAGTTGAATAATTTTAACTTCATGAAAACGACAAACTTGCGTAAATCCTTTCATAAAAGCAGGTTGTAAACTTGACAGAAAGATTTTTAGCAACATTTTAGTTTAAGCATGGATTGTTTAGTGAATTTTTATCAATTATTAAATTGCTTATCTTTCCATTAATGATTGTTATTTTTTGTTGCTATGTTTGATAGAATCCCCTGGAGCTACTGCCCCCATATCCTCATTCACCTCTCTACCTGATGTAGATATGAGGTATTACAATGATCTAATGAGTATAGTACCTAGAGAGAGTGTTGGTGTTCCACTGGTTCTTCACTGTATGCTGGAACAGGTGAGATTCTCTTCCAGATAACAGGTTTATTCAAACTGTTTCAACATAATGACAGAACAAAATGTGTGTACCTGGGTGGAAAAAGCCGATGTAAATTTAGAAAAATCTTCGACCTGCATGGAAGCTAAATTATGACATTTCTTGGGAAACACCATGGTTCATTTACACAAAGCTATGTTTTGAGGACCTCAGGGTAGATCAGCCTTTATGCTGACTGAGTGTTTATTATGGAAACTGTTATTCTCACTAAATAAAGTTTTATTATTATTATTATACTATTTCAGACTTTGAGTCAAATGCCAAGATTGGAGTTTATTGATTTTCACCTGTTAATCTAACTGCACTTAGCCCTTGTTTCTTAATATCCCTAACTAAATATAGGTACCTTTCAAAATAATAATGATTATCCCAAAACTGTTTAGTGGATCAGCCTTACTTTGTAATCATGAACTGATTTCTGCGCCAGTAAAGAATTGAAAAGATAGTTTTTTTTCTCACTTGGCACTCATCATAAAGATTAAGACCACTGGTTGTCAGGCTAGTTTGGGTATACTCTGACTTTTTGAATACATGTATTATTGATTTCACTTCAGTAAACCTACTGATAAAATGCCAGCGAGGCAAATTGTGAATTAAAATATGAACTAAAAATACCAAATTTTAATCATTTTAAGCATCTGTGTCATCTCTGTGTCAAGATATTTCACTGTGTAATAATATGGGTTTTTTGTCTCTAGATCGTGGCAACAGAAGAAGAGAAGCAGGCACCTAGTACTATTTTACCTCCCCCAAGAACAGATGGGCTTAATGAGAGTCTAGCAGCTCATATCAGTGATGTGGCCTTCAAATTAGCACTGTCTGAAGAGGAGTATAATGTACGTCATTTTTTCAAACCTTTGATATAAAATAAAAATATTTATGAATTTTGACCTGGTAATATAATATAAGAATTTTACAGAAACTTCTCATATATGATTAAGGCTGTGACTGAGTGAGGCATCAAGTCATTGGTCTAAATTGATACTCCCATTAAAACACCTTGACACCAACAATGCACTTAGTCACCACTAGCATCATATGAGAACACAATCTTCAAATATAACAAAAGTTGTGAAACTAAAAAAAAAAAAAAAAAAAGCATATCGAAGCGGAGCACTTTTTAAAATGGAATATTATGTCTTTCAGTCTTATCAATTCTTTTGGATTTCTCCAATCCAGATGTTTTTGTTGGTTATGTCTCGTGAAACTCTGATCAGAATGTCACATATAATTATACAATAATCATTAATTTGTCCCTTCAGTCACTGTTAGAGGTATTAGAGTTACCAGAAAGGCCAGAGGACACCCCCAAACACCCATTACTGATTAACCACGGAGATGATATTACCACCAGAACACAACATCTACAGGCAAAGTTTGGACTGGATCCTAAACAAGTTGAAAGGGACATGTTAAAACACCTGCCATTCACATCATTATGTAACATACCTCGACCGACCTCTAAGATTGCCAGAGAGAGGTCAGCCAGGCTTCAGGAACTGATACACTTCTGTGCTACTGGTGGTCTAACTCCACTAGGTAAGAAAACAAGCCACGCCAATTTTGCCATTTATTTTGTCATTTTTATGCTGGATAAAAAGAATAATGCAGATTGATCATCATGTAAATTTGAGTGTAAAATAAACTACAAAAGTTAAAGGATATAGTGAAATTACATTCGTTGTGTGTTTTAAACCCAAAGTTCTATTTAATTTGCATGAAGACAGGTTTGATTGTTTTGTTTTTTTTAACTAAAGGTTACGTATTACAAATCTAGGATCAATTTTTTAAAGAATGTTCAATAAACTAGTGCTTTTAAAATGTTTATTCCACTTATATACAACATTGTAAATGATATACTTATATTTTTGACAGAGATTGACCGTGCATTTAAACAGTTTGTGTTAGAGTGTATGGACCTAGCAGCCACTGACCCTAATGGTTTTATCATAACAAAGGAGAGTGAGGGAGCTGAGCATACCCCTATACCCTGGGATGACCCGTACCCGTACTTCAAGGGAATGTTAACTAAGGCAGATAAGGCCCTGTATGCTGAAGAACTTAGGCTAGAGATGGAAAAGTCTCAAGAAGATGGTAAATTTAATTACAAGTACAACAAACATTATCTGGTTCAGAAAATATTTTTAAGTTTGATTTAATAAAAAGAAAGAGATTACTAATTGTAAAGGTTTGAGAATAATTGTACATGTTTCTCCCACTTTTGGTGGAAATGAAAGTTTATCCTTTTTAATTGAGCTTATATATTTTATCACAAATCTTATCTTTTAACTGCTAGGTAGTAATATATATAAATTTTTTGAAGTTTCTAAAAAACATGATTTCAGAAAATCTTAAAACTGTTGTCACTGTTAATCTATACATTGATGTGCTATCATACACAATATTGTGTGACACTCATATGCTCTAAGGTCTCAGCCTTGACTTAACGGTTAACATTTGCACTTACTAATGCTAATCCAATCTACCGTGTATCGGAGTTGAGTCCGTCTATAAATCACCAAGTATAAGAGTGAGACAAACAAAGTGGTCCCTTATCAATCACCAGGCTAGTTTTTCCTCATGGTTTTCCAATTAGACAGAGAACAGTGTGAAGTGGACAATCCATCATCATAAAATTGTAATACCCTTTAGTACGACGTTAAACCCCAATCAAACATACACATGATCTTGGAAATAGATTGTTTATTTTTTTTTTAATCAGAGGAGATCCCTATACATCCTTCTGAGTCGTGTATAAATCTACCAGGCACCGTCTCAAACAGTAGTAAAGCCAGTCTTCCATCTACACCGTCTGATGATCTCAGTGAAAAAGGAGAAAAAAGACAGTCTAGGTCAAAGAAGAAAAAGTCCAAATCCGGTTTGTTTATAGTCTTTATTACCACTTCAGTATGAATCTGTTTAGCCTCCTTGTAATTTGCTAAGGGACAAAATAAAATGTGTCAAATAGCTTTATAGTGATACTCACTACATGGAAGAGCAACTAAAACATCTGATAAAACTGATATATCTGATATAAAGTAATCTTTAATGATTTTAGTGGCTTTTAGAAAGCCAAGGTTGACAGTACTTTAATTCAGCCTTCCATAGGTGGCTGTGTTGTTAAGGTGGCTGGGTGTCTTTGTGGTCTAGGTCGCTGTGTGGTCTAAGTGGCTGGTGGCTGTCTGGTTTCTAAGTGGCCAGCATTTACCTCTGACTTTTCTAAACTTGAATCTGTTCAAACTAAAGAAGTGTTATCCCAAAGTAACTTAAAAGTGATTAATATTTCCTGCTTTCCTAGAGGAACAACATACTCTGTCGTCTGACAGATTAAGTGAAGATGTGCAGCTGTAAATATCACTTATTTTTCAACCTGTTTAAGAGTATTTTTATTTTTACAAACTTTGTTTCTTGAGAACTAACAATTGAGTCATGAAATTTGAAAGTTTCAATTTTAATGAAGATTACTAAACGGATTGTGTTTAATAAAGATTAAAGTATTAATGATTATTTAAAACAAGTACCTCCTACAAAACATTATGGACTAGGGTGTGACTTTCTCTGGTCATTCAAAGGATCAATATTAATAAGCCTCAAAAAATCATTATTCCCTCCAGGTGAAAAGTTACGCACAAAAAGCTCAAATAGTGTAGAGAAGAAAGCTAAGGTTGTAGTACCTGAAGAACCCCCTGTGTCAGAGACTGACGTGACACGCCCTGACTCCAGTGCCAGTCAGCCACACGGGATACTCAGAGCTCGCTCTCGCTCAGGATCAGGCAAGAGGCCAGCCTCATGCACTAATTCAGGTAAGTCTTTAATCTATTGTATTTTTTTTATAGATTGGACCTGTTGTTGTTGTCTATTTGGTACCCATCAATGTTCAACTGTCGGGAATATTTTCCTTTGTTATATCTCATGACAGATTGAGTCTTGTTCTCAGTATTTGTTTTATTATTTTTACAGTAACAATAGCAATGTTGCACACTGGTACTAAGAATAGGACATGTATTTTCCTTCATGTCAAAGTTATCTCCCCTGCACTGCATTCTTGTCAAATCCTCATAGGAAAAAAATATAGAGACAGATATTCCTTTCCATTAATGCTTACCACTCTTAATAACAAATTAGCTTGTTGGAAAAAAGATATCACTGGTATTTAGTTTAGACGACTGATTCTTTAACATGCAGTGATTTTGAGACTTTTTATATCTAAGTGGCTGTTGTTCAGCTGTGAGGGAATTTTAAAATTAGTTTCCATTTTGAGAATACAGACGTTCAAGAGGTCCAGTTTAATTGAAAGAAATACTGACATTTTCTTGTATCACAGTTCATTTTGAGACGGTTGAGGTTGAAGGGGCGGTTGTTCAGCTATCAGGAGATGATGATATTGATTTCGAAGAACCAGACAAAACCTCTGAGGAGAGTATGACAGAGATCATAGATGCTCAGAAAAGAAACCTGGATCAGTGGTGTTTTGCTGAGCATTTCGAGCCCCATGTTCTAGCTCAGGTGCGTGCTTTTACTGTTTTCATTTGTAGCCCAATCAAACAACAAATATATGGTATCTTATTGTATAAAGGCCCGCCGCTGTGGCTTTGTAGTGGCGTGTACGCCTAGTAGTCCTGCTTCAATGTACTGTTAACCGGATTGAGTCCGCCTGTCAACCAACAGGTATATGAGCAAGTCACACTATGTGGCTCAGGCAATTGTGGGCATGTTTTTTGGGGGGTTTCCTCTCAGTTTTCCATCGTAATAAGGTAAGGTGCAGTGTGAAGCAGACAATCTGTCATCAGAAAAGTGAAATATCATTGAGTACGACGTTAAACCCCAATCAAACTAACAAACAAAACTTATTGTATAATATTTAGCACTGTTTTATGTGAATGTTGTTATTTGCAAAAAAAACCCGCCCTTTTAAGCACAATTGAACAAATCTGAACTTTTGTCCATCTTGGAATATATGACATTTATAAGCTAATACATACTTTTTCAAGCAATTCATCATTGATTTGCAGGTTTTACAAGAAGCTGCCTACTGCCTGCCCTTTGTGGATACATATTGTCATAAACGTGACAACTCTTTACTTGTTGTGCTTCATAACCCACAAAGCTCAGAACTACAGAGTCATGTTGACTGGCAATGTCAGCTGCATTCTAATGTTGGATTCAGGTTTGTTTCTTTGCTATTTTAGAACATTATCTGCAAAAAGTTCAAGTTGTCGCAATCCTTTTGATACATGACTAAAGGAACTTATCCTGTTTTGGCATATTGAACCATTACACTGTTTTAAGTAATTATATTTTCCATTTGCATCACTGTTCATTTGTGGTTGTCTTTTGTATCATTTTATTAGTACACCAAAGTCACAAAGGTACACACATTAATTTTCGCAATATTTAGTGGGAATCAGAGTAGGCCTACACTGTGTGTATGGTTTGTGGTGTACAAATTTGGTTTTGTTGATTACTGCGGAGTAACTAGGTCAGATAACTGAAATAACTGTTAAAAAAAACTCCCATAAATTTGTATTTTTCTAACACCAATACATGCTCATGAAAAACTGGCCCATACAGCAATGTTCTGTACAACGATGCATAATAGGCCCCCTGCAGTAGTTAAATGGTTGAGAATAGAACTGATTCTTCTTTGATGCAGTGTCACATGTTGGAGTCCGCTCATAGACACTAGGTATAAGTGTGAGTCACACTTAATCAATTCAGCAATGATGGAGTGTTTTTTATAAGGCTTCCTCGTGGTCTTTCACTATTTGTAAGGACGATAATGCATACTAAGAAGAGGAGAATCTGCCCTCACATAAGCAAAAACAACTGTGAATACATGTTAACCCCTAATCAAACAATATTAATTAGCATGATATCGACACATATTTTTGTGGCAGCTATTGCGATTCCCATTGATTTGAGGACAATTTTTTTTCTAGTGTGTCATTCTTGCATCAATATTCTAATTAAGCTCTCTATTTCGGCCGCCTAAACTTGCAATATTAAGACCAAACAAGTGACATAAATGATATTGAACTTCAGGAATTATCAGGAGCATGTGTCAGAGACTGTCTCTGGCTGGCTAGCTGAAATAGAGGCTAAGTACCAGGCAGAACAACTCACCGTGGAACTAGACTCAATCAAGGCTGAGGAAGAGGCAGCAGTAAAAGCAGCAGAAAAGGCATCCAGAGCAAAGTCTCCAAGAAAAGCTTCAAGTAAGATAATGCTAACCACCCTTGCCCAAATGCGGTTTTCTAAAAATCGTTATGTGACTTTTTCCAAAGAAACCTTACTTTTAATTGTAGAATTTATGTATGAAATCTAAATGCTCGTGAAATGTGAATTGGTTTTCATGAGAGTTATCTTGTGAAAACTCACCTCTAGGTTTATGCACTAAATAGAAGTTGAAGATTTTCAAAATAAATAAATTGAGCAGGGACCCAGAATACAGTTTTGCCTATGTTATTTCTCCATTGTTGTATATGTACAAGCTCATTTGTTTATTTCAACTCTATTGTTCTGAGTTATGAACATATTCAAATATTTTATTTGCAACAAGAAAGTGTCGATTCAATATCATTTTGAATGAGTGCAGCATGTGTTATGTTTTTCAGAGAGTCCTAAGAGTTCTCGACAGAGTAGTGCTGAACGACCCCAATCTGCCGGAGAAAATCCATTCATTAGGAACCAGTCAATTAAAGCCTGGCAAATGGAACAGGACAAACAGCAGGCAGAGGCAGATGAACTCGAAAAACAGAAAAATGACAAAAAGGCCAAATCGGCTAAGAAGGTGAGTCCTTGAGCACGGGTCAACTCAAATATCCACTTCATGTCTGTCCAGGATCTGCTTCAAATGGGCCCCAAGTTTCAAACACATCAGTGTGTACTGCTTGGAGACTATTAATGACTGCATTGTGTAAAGTAACGTGCCAACAGTCCTGTAATTCAGGATATATTTCCCTTGTGTGTTTGTTTGAGCTGGAATAACTTTGGAGAATATTCTTGGTTGAGTTCAATATTACAGGGGAGAAAATTGTTGAATCCAAGTCTGATGCAGTTCAAATGAAGTTACAGCCCATATTTATTTTTGTCAACACTTGTTTATATATATATATATATATGGACATTTTCAAAGGATTTCATTCTTAAAAAAAAACCAAGAGAAAAAGCTACATGTCTCGCCATGTGCACTTCAAACATCTGATACAAGAGGTGGACGCTATTTTCTGTGTAGGTTGAATGGCTTGAAATATACTTTTACCTCAGTTGATTTTATGTTTTTTTATTTAAAGAAAACGACAAGTTTATAATTTTTTGAGGGAGATGACATAGAAGAAAGGTTTCCCTTTCCACGGTTTATTGTAAATATAGCAAAGTTTTGATTTAAGGCTCAGCTAATTCTCTTGACCAATATATATAAACTCTTCCCACTCAAACTGTGCTAAAATGGACAATATATGTATCTGTGGTCCTGAAAAGCTTATTTCTTGCCCTAATTTACTTGAAAATTTCAGGTTTTTATAGTGTATTTTATGAGAGTTTGAATCTTTCATTTCAGATTGTTCAATTTGAGGTAACATTAATAGCCAATGATACTTTCTCCTTATTAAAGAGTAGAACCGTAGGTCTATCAATCTGAATTATTAACATTGGGGAAAACAAGTAGTTTCTCTCTTTCTTACCATAAAAAAAAAAAACATGTAAATTTGAAAAACAGCAAGGAGTTGCAAAGTGTCTACAAGTAATGTCTGAGGGTGAATTATCATGGTACGATTTATAGTAAGGATTTTAGGGTATTCCCCTTGCTTACAAAGTTTTGACTAGCTGACTGTTTCATACTAATATGTCACCAATCAAAAGTCTGCAAATCATACCGTGAGAATGTTCCTTTCTGTTTTGTTTGGGAAGAATTTGTTGACATTGATTCATCCAGCCTCAATATGGCCCTGTCATCATATGGGTGAAATACCGTTAATAGTGTACATAATTACAGTAACATCAAGCAAACATTTTGCACATTGAACTAAAGCACATGTGCTATATTGTACTACATGTATTAGCAAGGTAACATAGGATAACTTCAGGATAAAATAGTCTGTAGACAAACGTGATACTGGTAACATTTCAGAATATCTGAACTCATTTCTGTCTTTATTGTATCATAAACTCTTCTTTTCTTTAGGTCCTTATTCAAATTAGTGGTTCAAATTTCTGATTAGATCACTAACAATGAACGTAGTACTCTCTGTTATTTCTGTTTAGTTCTTCATCTTTTTATAATTATTCAAGCTAGCTGTAGTTCAGGATTTGCCTTACTATGACCAGACACAAGACCTATGTAAGATAAGGTTACTGACCACTGGTACACTCAACTCCTAGAATATAACATACCATGCTTTGTCAAAATCACATTCTCTTTTCCTGTATTCCTGTGGTGTTGGTTTTCTTAAGATTTCCTCTTTTGTGTATTTTTTTACTGTATACATCACTTTTAAACAAGAAACATTAAGAAGTGAATAATCCATTGTTAGAAAAGTGAAATACCTTTGAGTGCGATATTATCCCACAAACAATAAAAGATTATAACATAATAAGTATAGACTTTGTGGTGATATCTTCCCATATATCAGACGACTCAGAACTTCCTTATAGCTCAGCTGGTAAAGCATTCATTGGCTTGCTACAAGTTTGACTACAGCTTTTTATGGTACACACTGTCAATGCAAATGTTTCATATATCATTGGGTGTGTATAGATCTATTTAGAAACTTGTCCCTGAGTTTATCCATAAAATGAGATGATTCATCCCTTGTGCAATTATTATTACATTTTTAGAAATATACTATAAAATTTATGACTATTTTGTTTAAAGCACATAAAATCACTATATATATTTCTGATAGGGTGGTGATAAGGAGAGTCGTAATTCTAAGCGCCCTGGTTCTAAAGGCAGTGCTAAGTCAAAGAGCTCTCACAAAGATGTAACTGTTGGAGATCTCGCTGAAGTGGAGGTGGAAGAGGAGGAGCAATATTGGCCTGTAAGTAACTCTAGAAAAACTCATCTAAAGTTTTCCTTTGCAAATATTGTCTTAATGTTTCGACTACTATTTTGTAATATTCAGCCAGACTAAATGGTCAGTTTATGTTGGTTTATATATTCAAGTTACCTGATTTTGACTCCCAATATGTTAATTGTACTTTATTACCTATAAGGTTTGCACACCCTTAAATGTGAGATAACTATCAGAAATCAAACTAATCCAAACTCTTAGAAATTAACCAATCAAACTAACTCATTTTTTTTTCTCCTTCTACAGTTTACTGGTTACGATGTTGGTAACAGTTTGATCCATGTTTCTGGGATAACATCCACACTGTTCCCTGTGGATGGTGGACAGATCCGCACCAAGAAGACGGAGTTCCTACAAGGTCAGACAAGCGTAGAGACGGCCGTGTTAAAAGATGGACATGTGTTTGTTGTTCACCTGATTGATCCAGTAGAAGGGGAGGATATTGAGGAAGATGAGGAGTTAAGAGAGGCTGAGAGGGAGGAAGAGGAAGCTCAGAAAATGGCGGAAAACAAAGGGGGGTCAGAAGGTAGGAGCCACTGAAGTATTAATAGAACAAAAGTAGTACAACTCTTAAAAGAAAGAGACATGTTTTGATTAAATATTTTGCCTTTAATGAATTTGGATTTAAATTTAGTGGCTATTCCAGTATTTTATTTGTTTTCCATTCATGTGTACTTTAAACCCTCGAATATGAGGGTTAAAAGGACATTGCTCCTTAAATTAACATTCACGGACTACTTGTTCTTTGAGACATCTGGTAGGATATCAACACATTTTAAAGCTTCTTTTTATCTTATAGCATTCTATACTCATTCATCTTTACTTTGTTCATACATTATGAATATGTAAAATGTAGATGGTTTACGCTGTAAATCTACAAAATTAAAACCCAGTGTGTGTATTTGTAGAAGACCTAGTCAACCCAAAGACATCTGAAGAGAAGACTTATTCAGATGTGTCTGCTCTCAAGAATCCTCCCAACAAACCGGCTAACAGTGCTTTTGGTTCTGTGTTCGCTAACCTATCTGACGGGATGTGTCTGGCATTCAGTACATTTGGCGCATCAGGGGAAGCTGATGGAGGTAAGTTTTTTAGGTTTTTTTTTAGTTTAAAATTTAATAAAAACAAAACATATCTCACCAGTTCTATACCTTCCCCATTTTCTTGTTACTGTTTATATTACTGGTTGATACTTGACTTGTAACAGCAAATAAGAATATGGAGGTGTTACAGTATATACCAAACAGAAAGAAAACAATCAGCGATTTTATTTATTTACAATATTTATTGTAAAATAACAACAACAATAACAGTGATATACAGTATAGTATTCA
>JARFOD010081185.1:0-19561 GCA_031763545.1 Mopalia muscosa | reverse complement strand
AATGTTGCTATGGTGATGAATCAATTTGATTGGCTTGCAACTTAAGCTTATAAATAACACCCATTTGCTATATCTATGTCATATTATTAAATATTTCATTGTAAGCCCAACACTGCAAACAAATTGATGAGCAAGAGGCCCAATTATGTTGAAATCAAATAGATCAAGCGGATTTAAAATACTGTTTTATTATGAAATTGGCTTTCTCAGACATGTTTGTAGCTTCCAATAAGACAAACGACACATAAACTGAAAGTCTACAAATCCAAGCCTGTGCTATAAGGGAGACCAGACCAAATGGGGTATTTCCATGGTTATGTAAATTTAATTTACGAGGACGGAGTTATAGGTTTCCCAAATTGTATGCAGTGTTTGTCTAAATTTGCATTTTGCTACTGATTTTGACATCCTCTTTCAATCTGATCATCAATGAAGTTTGTATAATAAACCAATTTTGCTTTATTTTTCATAAATGCTCATTTATATATTTGAAAAATTCAGAAAGCAGCGGAAATTGCGAATGTAAAGTTATCTCACAAAATTATAGTTATAAATGCCGGAAAAGATTACCGCACAGATATGCAAAACCAAATACACTTATGTCTCTGCATTGGCAAGTAACACATCCAGAATCAAAAATATTTATTTTAACAGTCAAGCCAATGTGGACAGTACTTATTAAGTACCAGAATAGAAATAATCATTCCTAAGTAAAGTTTAATATATTCAAAGTCAGTGTTAATGATATGGTACAATGTAGGCTAATTACGCAACATAGTGTGGTGGATGTTTTAAATAGTGTTGATAAAATACACTGATATGTATTTAATAATGCATGATAAAAAAAGTTGCTTTGCAGGAGTACTTGTCAACTAGTAGGTGGAAGTAAACAATAAACTCAAGTTAGAACGACTCTAGGTATAACAGTCATGAAGCCATATTGGTTTACTGGCGATTCAATCTAATCTTTGTCTATGGCTAGCTCTGAAACTGTGAAAATAAAGCGGTATTTTTATTTAAGTAGGATGGGTGACTTTGGCATGAGATTTTTAACATCATTGCTGGGCCAACTGAAAGGGTGAGGTGATCACTGATGGTTGAGGCTGAATGTGACGACATTTCTAGCTTAGAAAATAACTGACAACATGTCGTATACGAAGGAGTGACAATCGTTATCACTGCTAATGGACATTTCCGACAAGCACCCACGATCACATTTCTGTTTGTCTGATATTCCGACAATGGAGATATTCTAACGAACACCGAAGGTAAGTTTATATATGGCCGAGCAAGTCAGGTGACCTAGATACGGTTTACGTTTTTGATACATGCCTTGTCTGAAATCGGTTAAGGTTTAGAAGCCAGCTAAGGGTTAGGCAGAGAGAAATTTATATAAAAGGATAACGTTGGCGTATTTTTGTACAAGCTACGCGGGTGAAATACAAGCGTTCTTAACTTACCAGTGCATACGAAAGAGTTATCATGGCGGACGTTGAAGGTTTACGGGCCTTTGCAAGCCGACTCCCCTAAACGTCGAGCTAGCCGTAAAACATCACCGTATTTACTCTCGGTTTACGATGAACGTGTTTTTGCCGAACCAAACCCGGCGAGACAAAACCAGCTTAAATATAACACTTTACATGGATATAGACTAAAAGTATACTGTCCGCTAGAAATAGTCCCAATTTTGCCGACAGCTTGTGATGCGATGTGGCCAGGATTGGTACGGCTGTTATCGCTGAATGCTTGCCCTCGCATGTGGCCTCAAACCAGGCGGAGTTTTGAATGTTTGTCTCAGCTAAAACATCATGTACAAACCCAAATGTCCGACATCTTTCTTTCTAATTCTCTCTCAGATGATCAAAGTATGTTAACATCAACTTGACGCCATCTATTAGGCGTATCCTTAACAGTTTTGGGTACAAGCACAACCAGACATAAAAACTTGTGTGCGGCGAGCATCAGTCAGCGGGCCAAATGACGCGGTGCCAGCCCAGACACGAACCAGTGAACAAAATATCGTGCTATTTTTCCTCGTACGATAAGAGAGCAATTTAATCGTCGAACACATGTAACAGCTTTCTTGATTTATAAATGTCTAGTACATATAATGCCTGCTCGAACGTTTAGACAAAAAATTAAAATTCTCGATTTTATAACCAAAAAATATATACAGATATAGTGAGTAAGAAATTATATATATTTAATTACTCACAACAATATAAATCTAAACCTCTTTGGTTTACAGCATATATTGATTATATGCTACTGAATTCTTTTTAGACTTATGTTTTTTATTTTTGTACATATTTTGATAGATGCCTACGGAAATCCAATGAATCTCATACCGCGTGGGGAAGATATAAGTATTATATTTTGTAGGTCAGCAAACAATAGCTTCCTAGTTTAACACCTGGTGTATGGTGAAAATAACGAGACGAGGCAGTTAGACCGTGCGTTATTACCTCCCTTTACTCATATAACGCAGAACCGCTTTATTAGCCATTCAGCTGACCTAAACGATGTAAAGTTGACTGCCTGTGAGGAAAGGGGGTTTTGTATAAATACACAAGTTTCAGACATAGACGCCTATATGCATTTGACCCAAATTTTACATCCAGCCACACGTTTCGAATTGACACAAACCCACCCCCTGAAAGTCGAACAACCATAATCTGTTGGTCCGACAAATGACACTAGACCCAAGCTTGAAAAATCACATGTTATAACGATAAGGATCTATACCCAGCATACAATAAAAAGATACCCCGTTATTTAACAATTATTCTATGCAAAATAAATTAAATTATTTGTATTAAGGAAGAAGAAGAAGAGAGAGAGAGAGAGAAAAAGAATAGTGGATTTGCTAAAAGTTTCTAGTTCTAGTTTTCTAGTTCAGAAATTGTGTGTCTTGAACCCGTCCGGAAACCCCCGACCATCATATATAGTTAGGAACCAATAGATTCCACAAAATGTTTAAATGTTTCAACCGGTAATTTTTTTTTCCCCCAAAGTGTTAACCTCAAATAACAAAAATATTGCAAATTTTTACTTTCTAAAATACACAAAACTCAATCTGTATACTGTTTGTTATCATCCTGTAAATAGCTTAAGAACGGGTATATCTGGTATTGATTTCATTTCACAGATAACCGTTAAAAGCCTTAAATACAACAAATTCCAATTGAGATTGTTTCATCGATTATTTTCTGTTGTTTTTCCTGTAATTTTTGTCTTCATTGATTCAGAATTGAGTATTTTAACATCTACGTTTTGGGTAGAATTTCAGATGTGTTCACAGGTAGCCTAATGCATCTTTGTGCATTCAGCAAAAAGTATGTGTACAAAAATGGAATACTCCAAAGTACACTATAGGTATAGGCGGGTCTGCACCAGCATCAATCAAGGGCGCATCATCAGCAGGTCGTCTTTTCAGTGCCACTTTGCTCCTATAACGGACTAGGGGAATATGAAGTTTCCTCCGTTGCAACAGTCCGCCATGTAAAACAGGATGCTTCGAATTAACGTATATTATCGGCTGCACAAGTCTATTAAAAGATCGTGCTGGACCCTATATGAGCTAAAACTAACCGCCTAAAGACATCCTCTTATTTTAAGGTAACCATTCAAAGATTATGATAATTTAAAAAAAAAGGAGTTTACCATTCAAATTTAAAAAAAGCTAAATTGAGACTTTAATTTAGCTTTTCATCGAGTTGTTTTTATACACCTAGTGACGGGTGTTATAAATTTATGATCAATATGTAAAGGCATTATTTTAGATACTTAAAAAGTTTTTAGACTTTTACATAGACTCTTGCATATATGACGAAAACAGTTCATCGCAGAAATAAAAAATTTGGCCCATTAAAAAAAAAACAAGGTTGGCTAAAAAAATATATATATTTGAGTTAGAGCTATACATTTATAAAGTTCATTAATCTTCACCGACGTAGACAAATTTGCAGTCCTGAATAGCCAAAGCTTCCCAAAAATAATAGATAGGCAGTGATTTCACTTAATTGCTCTGCACCTGTCCGTTTTTGTCGAAAAACATGATAAAGCAGGTGTTTCCAAACAGAAGAAATCCGTCAACAAACGGTGGTTCTCAAAAGAGTGTATTAGGTTAACCTCCTTTCGTTGTCTATAGGAGGTACAGTCCACTAAATCTGGTCGAATCAGAAGCGATTCGGCAACTTTGACATTCGGCCATCGTGACAAATCTATCCAATCTGGGATTACAATTTATATATATGTATTCTGGGTTCAATCAACAGACTGACAACGCGAGGGTGTACAGCTGTACCATCATGAAAGTGTAAGACTGATTGACGATACCTGGATCTAAAAAAATATATACATGTAGGCCTATGTATACTTTTATAACACTCCGACCTATATTTTACTTAGCAAAATTGTTTTCGTCAAAATCAACTTAGGGGGGGTCCAAGAAGTCCAAAATCATGGAAGTAAAGCAGCTTAATACTTCATGCATGGTTTAACTCCGTCTCGATCAACGACCTTATACATCTTGTATATATATAAACCAATTGCTATACATCCGTTTCTTAGGATTGATTTGGCGTGATTATAACTATATTGTTTCAACCTCAACACCCAGTTTGCTAGTATCCGTATATTCAGAAATATAAAATTCCTCTATATATACCTAAATTGTCTGTTCCCCTCTGTGGGCGTGATTAATTTTTAGAAATATATTATTTCACTCCATTCACGGACTGCTAGACCGATGGACGAGGAATAGCACCCATAGTTACACAGCAGGCAACAGGTAACAGGTACGTATACTGCATGGGAAAACCTCTCCGATCTGCCCTTTCTTGAAAAAGAATCGGCGCGCTGGTAAGCATGTGCGCGAAGAATATTGTTCGGGAGTTTATACAGCGTCGAACTCCAAAGCGTTTTCTCTGAGGGTTATTTACATCAGCTTCTTGTATTGTTTGTCTTGTTGAACGACATATGTCAGGTAATGCGACTGACTGCAGCTACTATCATATTTCGATTCTTGAAAAATATTCCCCATGCAGTTTAAATAGCGTGTCGCTACACCTGTATATGAGATGCCATGCACACCATCTGCGTTTTGTTTTACCATTAGTTAGTTATTGGTAAGTGCTTTTGGTTAACACACGTCATGTGACAGTTTTGGCAAGATAATTATTGGAAGATGCCTCGGAAAGATGCATCAAACGAGGTTCGTGTTTCAACTGTATGCTCTGAGTGAGGTGGTTCTTTTCCACATGTTCAAAAGCAGTTTTTGAAATTTATTTTTTGCCTTTACATTCGTTGGGTCTTTTATAACAATAAATACAATGATATTTATATACTTTCGACCAAACTGGACAAACTTTTAATTTTATCCCTTTGAATAAAAAGGTTTTTGGGGTCCGGCCTGTAATGGTGTGCATAATTTTCTCTCTTGCATTTTGTTTACATAGCATATTGATACTTTCTGGGGTTTATTTACGAAATCTGATTCTATTATTGTTTCCAACGTTCAATATCATTCCAAAAATGTCATTTTACTGGATGTAAATAAGTTTAAAGGCAATGGGTTTTACGTCAAACGTTTATTTTGCTGGCATGCAGACATACATGTTTGTTTGATTAGTGTTTAACCTCGTACTCAAGGGTATTTCACTTATGTGACGACCGATTGTTTACTTCACACAGCCTTATTACGGTGAAAAAACGGGGAAAATTTAGTAAAAACCACCCCCGCGATTGCCAGAGCCACAGCATGTGGCTCGCTCATATACCTGATGGTCGAAAGGTGGACTCGAACCCATGAACGGTAAATCGAAGCATGTTCAGTTCAGGAAGCACACTCGCTACCACTGAACCACGGCCCCTGCGGTTACAAGATGAGGAACTCACCCGAGGCCGGTTGCTCGAAAAGGTATAAGCGGCTAACACCCCATTAAATCGCTAATACCAGGTAAGAGATAGACCTATAACATGGCGTGCTTGTCATCTAATACAGAGTTAAATTAAATAGTGCTTTTAGCAACCGGCCCCTGGATATCGTATATCGGTTCCAACAATGACAATATATGATATGGTACCTTTTGATCTAAAATGCAAAAAAAATCTTTTATCTTTTTCATTTAAAGTTTAACATGGAAATTTTATGATAGTGGAAAATTGCTTTGAAATTCAAATTGCAAATAATTAAATTTCTGACCTGAATTTAGTTTCTGTGAGCATATATTGTATATGCTATTGACAAGGTGTTGGAGTTGTACGAGACTTGTATGAACGGGAAGATTCCGCCATAGACTAGACTCACCATTCCTGCTCGTTTGGTAATAAGTTTAGATAGTTACGGTGGTGATGAAGTATAACAGGTGTATTAAACCACAAATCTAACAGCTTAATATAGAACTATTAAATTTGCTAAATGGTTGATAAAACATAGACTAAATAACAAGTTAATCTTTAAATACCTCTTTGATACACTTAAGATTTTAGCAGATTATAGTCAGAAACATGCTTATCTTTCAAAAACGGTTCATTATAGGGACTTCCAATAGCAGTTCGTTTGTTTGTTTGGGGTTTAGGGTCGTACTAAAGGGTATTTCACTTATATGACGCCGGATTGTCAACTTACACTGTACCTAGTCTTATTAAGGTGGAAAACCGGGAGGAAACCTCGTAAACACCGATTGCCGGAGCCACAAGGTGTGACTCGCTCATATACCTGATGGTCGACAGGCGGACTTGATCTGGCGAACGGTAAGCGAACACGATATCGCTATATAAGCCACGGCCCTCCAATAACAGAGATTAAATGTCCCAAATTGTGTAGTTGACTATACCTCTGGGTCCGTATTCATAAAGCCACTTAAGTATTCCTTAAAATTAAGTAAGACTTAGCCAAATTTAAGCCTGCCATTTCCCATAAAAAAAAGTAAAATTTGAAATTATTAAGTTCACATTTGATAAATTTTACTTATAATCTTTCATGTGAGATCATAAAAAGTTCAGCAAAATGGTGTTCATGAACCTAAAACGATGATTGAAAATTCACTCAATTTTTCTTGACTTTAAGAAATACTTAAGTAGCTTTTACGAATACGGGCCCTGATCTCTGTGTAGCGTCCAAACCAATTCAGTTAAATGGAAAACCGCCTTTTTACAAATTTAATATCACCATCAAATAAATTCTGTATCCATTTATAAGGTATGCATGCCTTGAAGGTGGACGTTACTGGTACACCTGCTTGAATTTCAAGTCAAATTTTCAAGTCAAGTCTACAGTCAGGGTGAAGTGAGAAAAAGGCCGTGACAACATATACTTGAAACGTATTTATGTTCTTTACCAAGACTTAGGGCGATTTTAAGTCTCGTTTGGTATATAAAATGTGTTACAAACATATGGATATATGAAATGTTACTGGATAATTTAACTCAATATAGCAGGTATAAGTGCACTTGAAATTACAGTTATGCGCATTCTAACTCTGTATCTATAAATAAGGCTACCTGATATTATAGACTTTTAGAGATACAGCACTCTGCATCGAAGACTTGACATTGTTGATTTTTTTATAAAGAACACCTTGAACTTAAATGGGTGCCTTATTTTGTAAAAGTACGGCTGTGATTTGTTTGTGTTTTTAAATTGCGAAATATCTATTTTTTAAAACGATTTCCTAAAGTTAGACAGTCAAAAAAGTTCCTATATTTCGTTCTTAGCAAAATTCGGTTTAAATCAGACACCCTTTATAGCCAAAGGGCTATTTTATGAATACTTTAACTACTTCATGTGGTGTTCTAGAAATTACACCCCGAAAACTGGAAAATGCGCTGTATTTTTTTCTGTCCACATTAATTCAATTTACATCAATAAGTTAGAAAGTTATAATTGGACCTATATCCAATTACATATTTGGAATCATTAGTATCCAAGCAGTTCAGAAATAAATACATTTTAATTTTTTACCTATATTCTGCGTAATATGGGCTTTGTCAAATTGTTGCCCTCAATGTCAACGAAGGGGTCCAGCTAGACCTTAATTAGTGGACCTCTGATATAATTTAGACTCATGCAGGGTGCCAAATTAGTACAGTGCTTGGGGGAAATTGTACGAGCTTTCATAGGGCAAGACACCAGTGCTGTGGTGTCCTCAAGTGTATTTCATTAGTATGACGCTGGTTACGTTAACAGCTCTAATAGGCTAGGGACAAATTGGACAAACTGTTATAGTGCAAGACACCACATACAACGTGTATTCATGTTTGCTTTTTGCTGCAGGGGGGCACTGTGCCTACAATGACGCACAGGATAATCTACTGCGTATGGTAGTTACTACTCAAAATTACATTACTTCATAGATTCGATTACAGCTTCTGGTTTGTTCGTCAGTGGCATGTTTCGACACGGCTGTAATTTCGATATAGTTTCATGCTATTCCAGTTAATCTATACACCACATAGATAATACACGATCTGAACTCTGGCAGAACTCTTTGTTCTTAGCCCTAAACGAGCTCGACGTATAGAATCGTATAACCCCATCACCAAAAGTCTTTCAAGTTAGACATCATATGCGCTGGGACAACAACCAATGTTAACTTACTGTATTAAACATGTAACTGTCTGTTTGGTTTATTCGTTGATTTAAGTAAGTACTATGTTTAGGTCTATTTCACTAATATGAGGGTGGTTTACGCTTACAGCTATTATAACACACCAATTCTACGATAAAACGAAACAATTAACTGAATATGTGTAGATAAATAGCACCCTAATAAATCCGCGGATATACGTTTTGAATAAATAAAGAGAGAAAAATGTGTTTGCCTCCACCGGGATTCGAACCCGTGACTTTTAGGTTACAGGCCTAACACTCTCCCAGCACCTGATATGTATTTCGAATGAAGAGAGAAAACTTTGCTTCATCCAATGTATACATGTACTATACGATGATTTAACTAGCTGTCTGCTTCTCGAAAATGCGAGGTTGTATTGTTTCGTCTGTTTTCCGGTCACTTTCCAGTAAATTCTTATCTACACAAAACAGTTCCTGTTAAAGTGCTCTCGTTATAATGTGTTTCGTGATGTTCTTTTCAATCGCTTATTGTGTGTTGGCATATCGAGGCCTAATATAGACAACATCTTTAACCCAAATTAAAGTTGCGACAAAGTGTTTAAAGCAGTAGCTGCCTATATTAAAAACACGCATAATCACTTAAAACTCTACGTCAAATACTTATTTAACATTAACTGTTCTACTGGCATAAATAAATGGCGCGCATAGTTCTAATGACTAAGAACTGCATGCGCCATCAATACTAATTTTCATTCCATTCCACTAGCTGTCTTCATGATTTTGCATGGTCAGAAACCAATCAAAGTTTGCATGGTATATCGGGCTTGCTATGGTTTATATATCGAGGGTTTGAAACCAGACCTGTTTATTTCCACCCCCCCCCCCCCCTCCCCCCTATGACTTTGGTTGTATATTTAAAAACGGTCATCAGAGGCTTACCTTCTGACCCTTTTAGCGCTTGTAACAAAAGGGTGTTTATAACTAGCCACTGAATGAAGAGCATAATAAATGCAGCGTTCTGTATCTCTGATAGTATGGAAGCCGATAGTGACCATCTACTTAAAGGGGTGAGGCGGTGAGATGGTTGCTATCGGCTTCCTTAGATAGTCTTTCTCGTTTCAGGTGGCAATTACTATAGAGATACAGAGTTTGACTGAATATAGCTGTGTAATTCAAAGTTTTTGCACAAATCGGCCATGATGTGTCTATTAATATTTGGTACACTGAGCTTATACCGAGACATGCATTTTATTTGTTTGTTTGTTTGATTGGTGTTTAACGTCGTACTCAAGGGTATTTCACTTATATGACGACGGACAAAAATACAGAACATCACAAACAAATCTGCTTCCCGTTACCCTTTAGCAGGGCAACAGAAGGCAACCTCTTTTCTCGCCTCTTACGATCGACCGAGGAAGACGAGTGAGTATTCTGCAGGGCCATGACCCACCCGCTCCCACACGGGGCATTTTATATGTCAGACGCGATCTTCAAAATGTGGAAGTATCGGTTGTTAAACCGCTATTTTCCTGTATGATATCCAGACCGAACTGCAGATTTGACATTGTCTCAGAAAGGCAAGTAACCTGCATTTTTTTTTTTTTTTTTTTTTACACAAAAGGCATGTTAAACTTATAAAGAGATACGGTGCATTGATAAGGTGAGGATATATTCCAGTATTACGTTTGTTTTTCTGCTAAATACAAGTATGATCGCTCTACATCAAACTATGATGCGATAACAAGTTTTAGGGCGTTTAAACCTTGTAACTCTACGTTGTAGTATATAATACACCAATTATTAAAAAAACAGTGTCCGTAATGTGTAGCTAGCAGTCATGATCTTGTTAAGAACTAATTTTGTAATTTAATTGTATGGTGGACATTTCACGACATTATCAGAAGTATATTAACTAGAAGTATGCAACTGCCATATAGATAAGCTAACCGGTATTGGGGACCCAGCCCCCTGTTATAACGTATCATGTGACGTAGGGTACAAGACAATTCAGAAGAACGCAACTTTAAAGACGATGAACTGTGGGTAACTTCTGGTATTCCATGATCATAATGTTTCTAACAAAACGAAACACTTTTACCTAGTGCAATATGTGCCTGTTAAATGGTCCATAAACGGTAACTAAATTGACAAATATTAAGCCAGTTGTCATACGCAGTGGTTGATCAGGGACGCAATTACTCACAACTTCCTCACAACTAAAAAAAATGCAGGTCAGAAATGTGACGTTGTTGTTTCTTGCTGGTCTACAATGCCGTGGACATTACTATATGGCAGTTACATACTTCTTGTTAATAGACTTAAATTATTATACATATTCCTGAAAACCAGTTCAAACAAATGCGGTCATATATTGCTGGGCAATCAAAATAAATGTACGCTAAATCTAGCATTTAAGTCTTAACCGACTGGATGAAACTGTGTATCAGAGCTATTGAGTTTTTCGGAGATTTGTATTTACAAAGACTGCTTTCATCAGTATCACCTCCATATATAACTAAAGCAAAAATAACTAAAATATAGCAAAGAAAATGCAACACCGGAAGCAGTACTAAACAACAACAACGCAAAAAAACAAAAAAGAAGAAAAAAGCACATGTAGGCATTAATTATATACAATGAACAATTCCCAGTCATCACATCTATTTCCTTTGTTTTAGTTTCTTTGTTTGATTCGATGGGGTCGTGCTTAAAGGTATTTCACTTATATTTGACGATGGATTGTCTACTTCACTCTGTACTTTGCCTATTATAATTACGGTGGAACACCGGGAGGAAACCTAGTAAAAATCACACCATCGGTTACTGGAGCAACATCGTGTGACACCCTCATATCTGATGGTGGAACGACTGGCTCGATCCCGTTAACGGTAAACTGAAGTAGCCAGGGCCACAGACCGCTGTTAATTTAGAATATACAAACTTAAAAAGCAGACATATAGGCCTTAGTTAGCTACGGAGCAGCCAAAGCTGAAAAGCATAACACCCTAAATTGGCGATAATATTCGAATTCCTTTTCTTGGCAATTACAAAATAGTTACACTAAATTGACTTATTAATAATATAATCAAAAACTGAACGAAAAAACTTGTATTGTACATTTTTCGAAGATGACCCTTCTCCAACACTTAAAAGAATTAACAGTGTAAAATGAACATGAATGATTTAGTGGGTTTGATTGAGGTTTGTCGCCGTACTTTAGGTAATTTCACTCACATGACCGCGGGCCAGCCCAATGGATGAAGGAAACCACCTTCGACGTCACTGGCAACAAACAAAGACAAGACAGGATAATAACGGTACGTTATACAGAGACATCATAAGTAGAGCAGCTTATACTGTTGCCTCTATAGCTTTGAAAGCACCAAGGTAATAGCAAGCTCCCTGCTCCCTCCGCCTTTTGGGAATTGAATGGTAACTGTACTTTCGTTATTTCAAGGATCACTTACTTGGTTTGACCAGATTCTAGTTCAGAAATTGTGCAGGTTGAAACCCGTCCTTTCTGAACTATAGAATAATCTCAAACCAAGATTGTTTGTTTGTTTGATTGAGGTTACACGTCGTACTCAAGGGTGGTTCACTTATATGACAATGGATTGTCCACTTAGCACTGTTCCTTGCCTAATTCCGGTGGAAAACCCGAGAAAGAAACCTCGTAAAAAAAAAAACACCCCCGTGATTGCCGGAGCCACATCGTGCCACTCCATCATATATATACTTGAGGATCGACAGACGGAATCGATCCTGTGACTCAATCCAAGAAAGTGTTATCCAAAAAGAAAGAGACTATACTGTATAACTTTCAGGATTTCTACGCAGTTTTGAATTATGCTATAATTGCCGCTTATAACGATATCCAGCCAAATCACATACATGCGACAATATATCAGGACAGCTATTCACTAAAGCAAATATCAGCCTACATCTGCAGTAAATATAAACTTTAACTTGCAATTTTTACGATTCTTTCGAATCACGGTCTCCTTGACTGGCTTTGTGTGCTTTCTTGTTAAATATCAGGTATCTGCAGTATAGGCCTAAATATAAACGAACACGTGCAAATTTTGCTATTCTTTCGAATCACAGCTTCCTTAAATGGATTTTCCTTTCCTTGTGTACCGGCAATTCATTGCCCGTAACAAATCGGCATTAACAGTTTGAGGATGTTTGATATATATAAGGGAATTACGTCCGAACGATGAAAAGGTTTAGCGTTTTGTTCTTCTTGTGCGCAATAAGCTATACCTCTGTTTGCAGAGATGTACGGACATATTGGATATAGAGGCTTAATTTGCCAGGACAGTTGCCTTCAGATTGATTCACCATTAAGTAAAATAAGGCTTAAGGCAGCAAAGGGAGGGAAGCACCACAAAGATAAAAAAAATAGACATTATTTTTAATTTTCTGTATGTTTGTTTCATTTTGAGAAAAAAAATATATAGATTTTTCAGTTTATATTTTGAATTACACACATACAGGGCATTACACTTTTTTTTTAGGTGCTTAGGGCCTCTTTGTGACTCAATCCGATCCTGCTTTCGTGTAAAAGATCGCTTTGTGAAACTGTTCCCTTGACTTCGATGTCTCTATGCACGGTGGCGAGCAAGCCATGTGCTAGTCTGATTGGCTGATCATATCGGAATTATGTCCTTCCTTGAGTAGGTTCCTAGAAATATATAAGACGTATACACATAGGTTGAGGAAAATCCATATTAAAAACCAATTACCAATATTCGCTGAAAGCTGAAAGGTATGTGACACCTGGGACTCATCGCAGGTGACACATACCTTATAACGTTAAACACAGCAATAAATGCAGATGCTGTGATCAATCTCTCTAATAGTCTATCATATTATTTAGCCTTAGAGATACAAAGTAAAAGTGCACAAAATTTTCACATTTTTTTACTTTCACCGTCAATTATGTATTCTTACCCAAGGTCGTTTCCTAAAAAATTATCGAAACACGCCGGGAATTTACAATTAGACTTTTACTTGAAGGGCCATGCAGTAACTTCAAGTTTTTACACAGAAAAGGCATGTTTACCATGAATACACAGCCTTATTAAAGCGGAAAACCGAGAGGAAACCTAGTAAAGATTTCACCCGCGATTGCAGGAGCCATAACATGTGACTCGCTCATATACCTGATGATTGACAGGCGGACTCGATCCGGTGAAAAGTAGATCGCAGCTGGTTCAGTTTAGGAAGCACACTCGCTACCACTAAGCCACGGCCGCGGGCCCACGACAAAATGGACGTGCACTGCCAGATTTTAGTTGAGATATAACCCAGAATGCATGTTGGATTTGTTTAAAGATATTATACAGCAAGCAGCATAGGTTACAGCAAAGCAAATAGCTAATTATAAAAAAAGTATATATATAGTACAAGCTAAAGCTCTAAAACACCATGGCATAGGAATGACAATGCTCAGATGGAAGATGCAATACACGTTGGAACTGCCCGGAGCGGATTATAAGCTCTTAGCGCTTTTATCCTATCTGGTTAATTCCTGATTGACTATAAACAAAAATGAGATTATATTTCACATGTGTGATATAGTAAGCAATGAGCAGAGGATTAAATTATCAAATATCAGCAGCAGAGGGCGAGTGGAGGTGGGGGTAGGAGATTTGCCTTTGTGGTCAATTGTCTACACTACTCCCGTGAAAACAGGCGATTATAAAAAAAATCTCCAATCTCGACACTGTGGTTCAAAGTGGTTTATAATTTGTTGACATAAACTTGCAAAAGTACATATTGCAACAATTTTGACCGATTATCGCTCAATGGCAAGAATAAAACATGCATAAAATGGAAGGCATCTCCTGGATTCTTTTGAAATAATAGTAAGTCCCTCCAGAAATAAGGCGGTTTCCTCACTCCCCCCCTTCAGACTTCTGGTCCCGGCGCATGACGTCAGGTTAGGACGGATCGAAATCGTGACAAAATCTCGACCGTCTCAAATGACATCTACCCTAGCTTAGAGGTTGCATCGATTACCAAAATAATCAGAACTTGCGATCTAAACAATACAATCTATATGTGCAATTGGTCTGAATAAATTATATTCAATTCCCATTAAAATTTAATGTTAATGTACATTTATTTTGTAGCTATCTCATGGCGAAGCACAAAGCAAGTGGATATTAGTAATGCAAGAACATAAAAAAATATAGCTCTGCAAGGAAAGTGTGTATATCAAATACATATTTAAGATTGACTGATTGATTGATCGGTGTTCTACGCCTTGCTTAAGGGCATTCCGGTTATACCGCGGTGTATTCCAACAATAATTGACACGGGCACAACCATAAAATGTTAAGTGTTTTGATACTGGTGGAAAGTATATATTCCTTTATATATAGTGCTGAGTAAAAGCAGAATTTCTACTCTTCAAACAAACAGTCCTTATCTAGTGGGCTTTATAGTTAAGACTATAATGCAATAAAATATAGTATAATACAACCAACAACACGCTGATATATAGTACGGGTAAAATTTGTTTATTGCATTGAGATTTACAGATTTTAATTATCGGTGTACACACATATGTATATAACAGGAACATTGCCATACAAGAAGGATACATCTTTGAATACACACATGAGTGGCAATGTTTAAAATATATTTTGTCAGACATTTTTTTACAATTTTGTCCTGCTTGGCATTCAAGTTTAACACAATGTTAAATTCTATGAAACTATACAGGACAATCTCAATTTTAACAGGACATATAAATAAAGTTTCACAATTGTACGCAAACAATTAAAGTGTTTTTGTAAAAACCTATTTTGTTATCTCTTTATACGTATACGACAGAGATAGAGAAATTAATATCCACTATAACATGTGCTTGAATGCTGTTAAATTTGTCAGTTTGATTTATTCTATTCATTAAAAATAATTTAACAAAAAATAAATAAATTAAAACCCATTCAATAGCAGAACAGTTACCATGACAACATGGCGTTCAAGAAGTATACATACTTTTATCAGCTATGCATGCAGTTTGTAACGAATAGGGTGTGATCCTGCCGATGTGGAGAAATATTTTAAAATAATAACTAAAATGTATGAAGTAGAATATCCGCGAAACCAAAACTCCTCCTTGGCTCAGACCTACAACCCAATTGAGTTTCATTATGGGTTTTATGCATTAAGGTGCACAACGATAGCTGGACATTGTCTCAACGAATTGGTACAAAATATCACCGTGACAGTCTTTTATTATTTTATTGCGGACTTATTTATAATGTCCAATAGTTAACGAAGCATCACACTATAATAAGATTATATATATTTTAGCTTGCATCCACCTGCATTCAAACTAATATATATATATTTTGAATAAACGAAGAGAGAAAAATGTGCTTGCCTCAACCGGGGTTATATATATATATATATATATATATATATATATATATATATATGAACGACATTGTACAACCTGGTCGGGCTTTCTACCCGATGATGAGCGACTAGGTTTTTCTGGTCGAACGAAGTCCGATCAGGGTTTGTCTGGTTTGGGTGACCAGGCACTTCCATGGTAAGATTATTCTTAAAAACTTATTCAACAGAAACCCAACCATAATGTGAACAAATGGTGGTTTGAGCGCTGGCTCCGCTAGGCAAAGACCCGAGTTGGAATCCCGATAGAGGCAAGCAAATATTCTTTCTCTACTTTCAAAAAAACAACTTAATGTTCCACAATAGCCGACGTAATAAATATAATTCAATAATGCTGTGATCTTAAAGGCCGTATGGAGATGCCTCCAGTGTAGAGAATGTTAACGGTCTGCATGTGTCATATCGTAGGACTGGGGGCATGACTTTCGGAGAGCTAAGCCGTGTAGGATGCTTGGCTGTAGTCTCGCCTGAGACGAAGAGTCAGATTTTTTCTTTATCTGAAGCCGTTTCACATCCTACACACTGTTCATAGCAGTGAGCAAATAGAAGGGCGTTTCGGGACTCGAGTCATACATTCCTATCATGTAGACTTACTGCATTTAGGTGCACTGTTGGCTTTATTATCATATATTCTAGGCAAAACATCACGTGACGGTAAAGATAACACGTTGGCTGACTGCATGTACATGACCAGTAACGCGAGAACACGCGAGAACAGATAATCGTGTACCTAACTACCTTATTTAGAGATACAGTTAGAGTGTAATTAAAAGTTTTGACACTATTACCGGTTATTATTTGTTCAGTTGCGGACTCACTCATATACATAACTGGTGGTCGACAGACGAACTCGAACCCGATACAAGATTAATATCGTTCCTCTATATTTAACTCTAGAAGTGCGGTATAGCTCCCAAGCCAGGCAGACTAGCGTATACCATGGAACAAATTTATGTGTAACAGTAAGAACATTTTTTTTAGGAGTATTTTCTTTACATTCTGTGTACTATTGTGTTACAGCATAGCATTGAATTTTAATTTCTGTGTGTATGCTAATTTCATATTGGTATACTCAACTTAAGTGTACCAAATACTCCAAAATACACCGGGAAGGCAGGTCTGTCCAGGCCAGTGACTCTGGTTGTTATAGGCTTTCTCATAAAACTTAAATAATAAAGACCTAAGATTTGTTTTACTAAGAACCAAATAAATTAAGTTTGTGAACTTAAATTCGATAGTTTGCATAATTTTCGTCCTAAGGGCGAACTATATACACTTTAACAGCTTCTCTTTGGGACGGTTTGATGCCAGGTCGCCAATGCTCTGTATATTTAGCGAGTGGATGAACCTTTTATCTAGTCCGTCAACACCAATTGGCTTAGATATGTGTCAGTAGGCCAAACAAAATACTTACAGAATGCACAACATGCGGGCCTCTACTATATACATGTACACCATTACAAACAGTTCCCGTTTAAGCGCAGATAATACATGTTGTGTAGGTTTACATGTATATATACACTCTGTTTTCGACACGCTTGTATATGCTTATCAGTGAGTTAGCTGAACGATTGACTTTTTTCATACTTTCTCGCGTTATATCTCATGTACAAGCAGTCAGTTTACATATAATATTTAACGCCACGTGATGTTTCGCTTACAATAAATGATAATAAAGCCAGTAGTGCACCTTAATGCTATAAGTGGAAGTTAACCAACCCAAGCCAGTGCATTGTCACGATTATAACAATAAAGTCTATTCTTGGAGAAATCTCTATCTGTCATTCGTTGTATTACAGACCGGGTTTTTGTCAACATTAGCGTCAGCTACCTGAATCTACCGTAATCGGATTAACCTAGCGACATTCCCCTAACATCTTTACTCACTTGGCCAGGGTGAGTGTATGGATATGCTGTTTGATTAAAACCGTCGCCGTCTTACCTCCATGCCGTGCGTGTCCAGTCTGCTTTGAAAAGCTAAATGTTACCTGATATTTACAAAGAATCGTATTCTCGCGAGAATTTTTATAGTGGACAAGACTACGACAGCTCTTGTACGCTATGTCAGGCCATCGAGCATTATTAACGCCAATATGTGATGCCCCTAGGCTAATCAGCCACAGATCAGCAAATAAAAGTAGTGCAAAAAAAATGCTCCGGGAATCAATGTCTCCACGTATGAAGTAGAATCGATTATATTTTAGAATGAGTTTTAAATGTGGATACGCATCAAACTCATACATAAGGTTCGCCGGAAGCGTATGCACATTTTGATTATTCCCCACACTTTAATAAACATATAGCAAATTTCATACTACTTAAGAGTACCCTCGTAACACTGACTCCCCAACAACATACATGTAGACAAACACGTATTTGATGACAATTTCCTAGTTATCCATTGTCGAGTTCCAAATTGAAATTCCAACCCTATAGTCATTTCTGTGGACAAACACAAGAGATAACCCAAAAGAAGCTACCATATTGAATGGCATTTAAAAGCTAACAAAGAACATCACCCTGTACCTTGGGAGGAGACGCTAATTTATTTTAAAAGCGCATAATATTCTGATTTCAAAACAGATGAAAAACTGTGAAATATATACACAAGGCGGACTATGCGTAGGCCTATATCTTGGTTTGAAGGAAAACAATGCATTTTATATATGCCACGATCATTTGACGCCCGAGATGATGTGAGCAGTAGCCTTATTATATTTATTTATTTATTTATTTATTTATTTATTTATTTATTTATTTCTGTATTCACCAGAAATTTAATATCAAAGTACAGAATAATATTAAAAAATACAATTATTGGTATTAAGTAAGGTTATCTTCAGTCTGGCGGGAATAAAACCTCATAGGGCTTGTTTTATCCCTGAACAAATATAATTTCACAAACATTACTTCATAAAAAAATATAATAATGTTTATTTTTTAAGTTTAATACATTTTCTGATGAAGTTTAGAACTCTATCAACAATTGTTTTACACATATATACACACACACACACACACACACACACAACAGACGAAACTAATATAATTATATATTTTCTATAGCAACAAATGTTTTACTCGTGCTTTAAATAGAGATATACTTGGCACAGCTCAAGCAGAAGAGGCAATTTGTTCCATTCACTGGCCCCTGGCTTCTTAATTAATGTAACGATAAATTGGTTCGATAGAAAGGTTTGTACAAATCAAATACAGTGTTTCTAGTATTGTGTCTACCTGGTGTTAACTGCCTGGTGAACAGGCTATTTATTGAGGATGGAAAAAGGTAGGGGTGATGGATATAATTGTGGACATATTTAGCTACAGGAAGAATATGTAGCTTTTCAAAGATGGTTTTCTGTGTTCATATATGTGTGAACATGTTATGACACGTACTGTTCGTTTTTGGATAGCAATTAGATTGTTTTGTTTGTTCGTTTGATTGGTGTTTAACGTCGTATTCAATTAGGGTATTTCACTTATATGACGACGGATTGTCCACTTCACAATGAATACACAGCCTTATTACGGTGGAAAACCGGGGGGAACCCTCGT
>JARFOD010081174.1:0-19562 GCA_031763545.1 Mopalia muscosa | reverse complement strand
AGGCGTGACAAGGGAAATAACTCTGCTTGGCATAATAACATATGCAACACTTTTCCCTCCGGAAAAATAAAAGAAATACTTGGCATAATAACATGTGCAACATTTAAGGTGTGAATAATGATTGTGTATGTCCCCGTGTCACGTATGTCCTGGAAATCATCACATCATAATAACTTGCATCTGCCACGGATTATCCACATGGTTACCACGTGGCAGAATCATGTGAATTCTCCCAGTTTTGCCCGCTGGGTGGTAATAGGGGCCAGTAGAGATTAAATGAAGGTAACCCTTGTGTACATAAAGCCTATTATAGTTTCACTGTAATCCTCATTCACCAAATATTGTATACAAACAGGGTCTTAATGCTAAAACAAAAAGGAACAGATCACACATTATTCGATCTCATCGTTGACTCCGGGTGTACGCAAGGCGATAATATGTCACCTCTAATTTTTCCATCGTATATTAATGGTCTAGAAGACCCTGTTGATCACAACACGTTAACCACCCAAGTAATAATGGAGTATAACAGCGAATATAATATAGAACGTTCTGCTACGAGTATAACAGTCCAAACTAGCAAAAACGTGTATAATTGCACAGTAATATGTTCGATTTGGAACATAAACCAAACGGAAATAAAATAAGGGTTAAAAAACACAGTGACTCTTTGAAGTCAATTTAGGACAGCTTGTGGTGCTGTGATTCCTGATGTCCCTCAAGATCAACAAAGAATGTATTTTGATGAATGGTTGAGGGAACTGACACATGCTCGTCCGGCTGAGTTCATTTCCGCGCATACTCAGAGACAGGCAGTAAATCCAAAGGTAGTCAAACATTGAGAGACAAGCTCTATGCCTTGACATCAAAGAGGAAAACAACCTCAAAAACAAAAGTTCACACCAAAAACAAGAAACAACAAAGTCAATGGTAAATCTTCCTTTGAAAAGTAAACCACCCAGAGCTAAAAGAAGCTTGCATCTCGAGTCCGAAAAAGGACCCAACCCTAAAGTGGCAAAAACCGAAATTGCATATACTGTTCTGGAAGTCACATCTACCCCAGCTATACGAAAGAGAGTGAGAACCAAGTATTGGAAAGACTTTTTTGAATCTAAAACTTTCTGTTGTTCTCAGAACTAGGGGTTAGCATGAAGCCAATCTGGTATGGGGGACTTCATTTGGCTTTTTGTAATCAAGAATGTTTTGTAGTCCTACTTTGTTGCTGTTGGATGGATTCTTTCACCCAGCAGGATGGCAAGCCATTGTGAATGAAATGAACTTAAGTAACAAGTAAATACATGTAGGTATGCATGTGAGTTGTATTTTCTCAATCGAATCCAGGTTGGAAACCCAAAACCGTAAATAATAGGTTTTTATGTAAATTAAACCTCTTCCCAGATTTTCGTAAAAATCATTCATATCCAGCTGTAATTAGCTCAAAACGTAAAAAAACAGTTATGAAATGTAAAACAAAACTGTTTATTCGATCCATTCACCATTCATTGATCCTGTTTTTGTCTTCGTTTATTGCCGGTGGTGTCGGAGGAGATTTATTTCACTCTGGACTGGAAAGCCATCATGTGAGTTAAATTTAACTCAGATAAAGCTTTAAACCTCAACCAAAAAAAACAATCAATTAGATCCATGTGATATTTCTTGTTATGACCAGTGGCCACATGCCTAATAAAAAACATACTGAAGAATCTAAGATGAGAAATGTCAAGCAATGGACCATTTTGCCGACACATATGGAACAGATGCCCTTGTACAGATCAAAGAACCCATCGATAAACAAACTACATGTACTCGGGAAGGGTACTGTTACACTGTAATTCAAATGTGGCAATTTTTTGTTTTGTCATATTCTGGAAGCATGTAATTTTCTCTCACAATAGATTATAGTTTCTTAGAATTTCGTTCATCTTTCATCATCATTGCTTGCTGTTACACAATTTTATGTTATCTACAGTTGTATGTGTTTAAGTCCATTTGTACACTGCTAGGCCTTTTATTTTTGTACAATACAATACATGGCAGTCAAGTTTATTATTCGTACATTTTAACGACTTACAGCCTCTGTGCAGGGGTATTACACTAGTAAGCTTTGCTCACTTTGCGCTTCTTAAATACTAATATCCAACCAGAAAAGAATTACATTGCTTTCTTCCATTTTTCATTCAAAAGTTTGGTATTTCCATAACATTTGCTAATGTGTCAAATGTACTAACGTACTGTAAATAATCGTTTAATTGTAAGACACAAATGCTATTAAGTAAACATACACTAACAACTATTTGAGTGTATATTTTATTGGGTGAGATCTTGCTGTATTTTGAAAGTTGCAAATTAATTGAGTATGTAAATTTTGTGGAAATACCAAAATAGAGCTTGTTACACTCTACACGAACTGTAGTATTTCCTTCATGAGTACACAAACCATGTACCAAGATAACCTCTAGGTATTAGATATTAAATGCAATGACAAGTTGGTGTATTAACATCCCATCCCACGTTTCCATACATATATATACCAGGTGTAAATTGACCGAGAAGGGGAGTTATATACCATTAGGCCTATAAAGTAGTTAGCTAAACAAGGTCAAATGTTCTAAAATTGTGTAATTATGTTACTCCACTTCTAAATGTCGTTCAAAACTTATAAGAGGATTAATGTTCCAAAGTAACACAGGTAGTTACTTTGGAACTTAATCCTCTTATTATACATGAAGCATGTTAGTAATCTTATCTATGGTTATGGTTCACTCTGTGCACTAAAACATTTGACCTTGTTACTTAACTACTTTATAGGCCTACTGGTACCCCACATTTTAATGTCGTTCAAAACTTAGTCATAAGATGACTTATTTCCCTCACTGGATTGCCTGTAAACACTGAACTACTATACATCCTGGTGCATTAAGTGCACGATCCCTCAACAGTTCAACTTTCCTCAACTTAGCAAAATACTTTCAGGATATATATCTTTTTTAATTCAGTTTTCCTCAAATACAACATGAATCCACAGCACAAGTCAGTTGGTTTGCAAGTTTATTTATAATTAAAACCAATGAGAAAAAAAACTTCTACAAAAATTAAAGAATACATTTGAACAAAATATACTAAGACAATTACCCTAAAATACAGTTTGTCAAAGTGTAAAAGCCATTGCTTGGTAAAATGGCACCATACAAAAAGCTCCTGAAAACTTCACCAAAATTCATTTTTCTAACTACACATGTATAATGTAATCGAAACCATGGTTATTCTCATTTGACAAATATCTATTTTAGTCCGAGGATCACTTCACAAGCAGCTTAAGTGTGTTTTTCACTTATAAACAGTTTTCATGGCCATTGAAAAAAACAACACTATACTAAACAAGCTGAGAAGCTAGCAATCAATAGAGGCTTTTTTTTAAATCCCAGTCAAATCACCTTTTTTCCTTAAAGAACCAGGGAGTAAAGGTTATGGTGTTTTAGTTTATCACCATTTTAGTCCGCTATGCAATGTCGGCCACATTTGTTGTGAAACCAAATCAAATACAACCACATCTATTGTATTGACAGAAAAGCGCAAATCGAAATGAATGTTTTAATTTGACTGATGGCCATTTTAGTTTGCGAAATTAAATGAAATGCAATTCCATCGGTTTCTTAAGTGGAGGAAACTATTTTCCAAGTCTGAAATATATTAAAATCATTCTATGGCTGCCATTTCGTTTTGCAGAGTTTGGAGAAATGAAATCCAATTATTTTTCTTAATGGGGGGAAGCTACCGTAAAAGTTACTCGAAGAATTTGTTCTCAAAATTATAATGCAAGTGTGAATATTGAAAAATTATGAAATGGGGACCATATTGCTTTGCGCAATTTGATGTAATACAATCCTATCCTATGTCTTGGTAGTAAGAAGCGAACTTCCAGGTTTCAAGTTAATCTGGGAATTTAATTTGGGAATTATTATGTTCAGAACATATAGGCGTGTATATTGTAAAATGATGAACTGGCAGCCATTTTGTTTTAAGGAATTTGATTAAATTCAATCCCATCTATTTTGTAAATGAGACGCGACTATATCTTAAGTTTCAAGTTAATCCGAGAATTTGTTGCAGAGGTATATTGTTAAGACATACTGATAAGATTATTGTAACATTATGCTATAGCGGCCATTTTGTTTTACGGAATATGATGAAATTCCATTCCATCTGTTGTCTTAATAGGAGACTATATTTCAAGTTTCAAGTTAATTCGTGAAATTGTTAAAGAGTTAAGGGTTCATAACATACATACAAGAATGAATATTATAAAATAATGCAATGGCGACCACCTTGTTTTACGGAACTTGGTGAAATTTAGTCTAACCTATTGTCTTAAAGACAGGAAGCTCTCTTCACAGTTTAAAGTAATCAGTGAATTTATTCTCTACTTTCCTACTACAGATGTAGTGTAAATAAAACAGATTGAAAATTTTGGTTAAACTGGGTGTTATTAAATCTGCACATATTTTTAGGAATTTTGGGCTTATGTTGTCTTGTCCTGTGCTTTTCTTGATATCCAATGAAGAAAGATAGTTGAAAACATATTGCTCAGTAACTAGAGGAATTGAGAATTTGTTGTTTGGTGGGATCTTCTGAGATACAAACTCTTTCAGTTTAAATAAAGATGAAGAAAAGTCTCCACTTTCTTTGGGCAATAATCTTTCTGCAGATGTTATGAAAAAAGAATTTAATTCGTTAGCAATTAGAGATGGATCTGTGAGATGGGATTCATTAGTTTTGATAGAGATTGGTTTTACATTATGTTTGTTAGAAGTTAGTTTGTTGATTATTTTCCATGGGTTCCTTTCTTTATTTTCATTAATCACATTTTGTACAAATTCTTTTTTCGACTTATGAATCATACTGTTTACGGTATTTTTTAATTGCCTGCTAGACTTTGATGTCATTTTAGAAGCTTTTTGTTTTTGTCTGATAGCATGGAGTATTTCTTCGTTTATCCAATCAGATTTCTCAGACCATATATTTATTGCAAGATCTGGATCAGTTGTATTTAAAAAGTCACTTAAATTTAGCTCAGATACTTCAGTTCAAAATTTGTCCATGTCAAAATTTGACATCTCTCTGTAAAGAATCTGCCTATGTAAACCAACGTTTTCTTTATAATTACATTTGCGTGAATTAAACGTAGCCATATGATCACTGAGAGTAAGGTCAACTACACTTTTGAAAAATATTTTCTCAGTAGTATAAACATAATCAATTAAAGAAGAAGTATTATTTGTGACACGAGTTGGTTGAACGATTAACTGAGATAAAAGAAAGGTCATACAACATTCCGTCCATTTATCAGGGACCTTGCCCAAAATATTTAAATTAAAGTCTTCAAGGATGATAATTTCTTTATCAGAAAACACCTTTTCAAGCTGATGTTCATAATGTGTAATCCATTGAGCAGGGGCATTAGGGGGTTGGTAAACAGGGCCTGAATTTCGTTACGAAACGCGAGAATCCATTTGGATTCTCGCCATTGTTGCCTGTGAGAATCCAAAGAATCCAAATGGATTCCTACTATAGGTGGCTGCTTATATCTAAAAACAGTGATATACTATTTACTGGTTACATCACCCAGTTGTAATTTCATGTATTGCTGTATATTTATAATATGAATCATAATGCTAGAGACAATCAGATGTTTTTTGTTTTGTAGCTGAATGTACTGTAAATTTGCAGTCTCATTGCACAATATTTGTTTGCTGTGTTTTATCAATTATCAGATTCCAGTTACCAATTTAAAACCATAAAAAAAATAAAATAAAATAAAACCTATTTACATCATCATGTCATTCTTTTTTCCAGCAATTAACATGTCAGTGTGAGGTTGGGTATCTGTACTCATCGGGATTGCATGCAAGCTTAACTAAATAGAGAAATATTACACTTAAAAAGTTTGGCATAGAACCCCAATCAATGAATCAAACGAATTTATGCCTCCAATGTTTCAACTTAACTGATCAAAATTCTAAATTTACATTATTGTTAGCTACATGTAGGTATTTGATTAACTTTAAATCATTGTTGTCACAATTTAAGTTTATTATTTATATTGTTCAAGCCAAAAAGTAGCACATTATTAACGCTGATAATTATACATATGATATCTCTGTTCATAATTTAGTATAAGACGTATGATGCGTATCTGATCACATCGCTCACAACTTTACCATTGTAACGCCTCCGTATATAATTCGCACGCTTTTCAAATACAATGCACCGCGCTTTGATAACCTTTTCGCCGTTAGAGACTTCCTCAACTCAAATTTATATTAATTTCCGCTTTAACAGACTTAAAAACTTTATTAAAAAGACTATTACAATGGTTCGCCATTTTGTTGTTATCCATGCTTTCTCTCGTTACGCAGACTCCAAATGTGCCAGGACAGAACAGCCCGAACTCTGTGCCGCACAGAATACATCTGGTACATGAAATATATAGATTATACATGCCTAGACACAACTTATGGTTAGAACCGCCGTGGATACACTCAACGTATTGGAGGTAGTCTTTTGCAAGCGCTAATTTGATAGGCTACAGCTATCCAATCCACATTAGCCGCTCTTATCTGGCCGATTTATGATGTTGTTAAGTCCAAGTCCCGCAACAACACAACAGAAACATGTTTTAGTGACTCTCCATCAATTATTGCCGAAATAAACGGTAGACGTTTGTATTCATTATTTTCATTTAATTTCTTAGCGCGAATCCGTCTAGATTCCTGCAAAAACAGCCTGCGCGAATTTTTGCACGAATGGATTCACGTCGAAATTCAGGCCCTGGGTAAACATATCCGAGAATAAATGGTTTTGAATTTTTAAGTTGGATTTCAAGCCAAATAACTTCATGCTCTGTTTCAAGATCTACCCGTCTACAGTAAGGTATATTGTCATTCAAGTAAACGGCTACACCCCCTCCCACCCTTTTCTTCCTATCTTTTCTCTCTGTGTTGAAACCTCGAATTTGAATTAATTTTGTGCTGTGATGCTTCTTTAAAAAGGTTTCAGACAGTTCAAAAATATCAATTTCTCTTCTTTGTTTAGTAAGGAGAATATTCAACTGATCCACTTTTGGAACCAGGTACCTAATATTCAGATGACCCATTCTCAGACATAATATATGTCTATATTCAATATATGGGTATATTCAACAATATACCCAGAGATGAGGCCCTTTCAGTCATCCACCAACGTATCCAAGACCCATCCGCTATAAACAAAACTAACCTGACCCCAGATAACATTGTGAGCCTCCTAAAGATATGTATTACCTCCTTATACTTCACTTGGGGAGATGACATGTATGGACAGATCCATGGTCTACCAATGGGTTCTCCACTTTCCTCACTTATATCAGAGATATATATGACACACATGGAAAAAGCTGCCCTATCCAATTCCCCTATCCACCCCTTAGCATGGTATAGGAAAGTTGACGATACATTGGTAGTCCTTAATAGGGCTGTCACGGTTCGACCTTTATTCGGTTCGGTTCTCGGTTATTTTTTGCGGTTCTCGATTCTTCGGTTTGGTCCAAAGTAGCAGCCTATAGATATGCGTCAGTAGGCCTATACATCCTATGTGATATTAGACCAAAGGGTGTTTTGTCCGTGATTGGTGGCAATACCCGGTACTAAACTAATCAAAATACAGGTGCCCTAAGCTACAACAGTTCTTTCAACTAACTAAAATTTGAGCAAAAAAACTTACAAGTCTATAACTGCGCTGCCAACCGTCGTAAAAAACACTAAAAGCCTCGTTTACCAAATTCAACTCTCTGCATATGGGTTGTATAAATAGAAACCATGCAGTAATGTTATAACAGCCTTTCTGCGAAGAGCGCAACAGCTGAGCTCCAGGGAAGAGTTTGCAGTTTTAATATTTTAAGACTTCTTGAAACCCATTTTGAATGTTGAAATAAAAGTTTTATTAAATATTTTTTGATATATAATAAAAGACACTGTGACATCAAGAAAAACCGGCATGAATATAATTTTTATCCGAGTAAATAATGTGAAACTTCTGCATATTTGTACGCTGTGTGTTTTGTTCCAGCAATCTCCACGTTATATGTATTTTCTTATAATATCTGGCAGTGTATGTATAACGGAGAACAAGTCTTCAAGGTCCTGAAGCCTGGAGAGTGCACGGCAGCAGCCAGCTAATCATATCAACGAGGAGTACAACAACAGCGAAGCGATAAGAATTGACAGTACTTATTGATGAATAGACAAGAATAAACAATACTGGAACTTATTAGGAAGTTTTAATCGCGTAATTCGAGCTGAAATATAAAACAAAATCATGTATGAAGTAAGATCACTCGTAATTTTGCCTGACATGCCATGCAGGCAAGTGTTGAATACACAAACTGACGTCTCCATCTAACAAATCGAAACGAAACGAAATTTGCGTATGCTGAACCGTGAACCGAACCGTGAGGTGTTAATCGCAATTAATCGAAATTTCGGTTAATCAGACAGCCCTAGTCCTTAACCAAGATGACGATGCCTCTACCCTTCTAAATCACCTTAACAAACACCACCCGAGAATACAATTTACCATGGAGTTAGAAGCCTATGCACAACTACCCTTCCTCGATGTGCTTATCCTAAAACACAACAACCACCTAGCCACCAGTGTCTACAGGAAACCCACCCACTCTGACCAATATATCCATTCCAAGTCCAGCCATCCCAACAGCGTAAAGACAGGAGTCATATCAACTCTAACCAGACGTGCCTTAAACCTATGTTCTATTGACCCCACCCCAGAGATTAACCACTTAAAGAAAGTATTTACATCATACAACCAGTACCCGAGAGAATTCGTTGAAAAAACCATTGCCAATGTCACACAACACAAAACGACAACCTTCTCATCCTCCCATACGTATCTCCCTCCCTTACATCGGAAAAACCAGCCACATTGTAGCTAGACTACTCCAAACACAAGCACCAGTAACTACATCCTTCAGCAGCGGTACAAATATAAAAAATCAAAGCAAATGGAAGAAAATATCCAGCCCAGACACCACAACCTAAAGGGGTTATATACCAGATAACCTGTAATTGCAAGAAATCCTACATAGGAGAATCACTTCGCCCAGTCAACATAAGATTAAAGGAACATCAGACTTCAGTTAACAAAAGTGACAACAAATCTGCTATAGCCGAGCACATATCAGCAAACCCCACTCACCAAGTCCAATGGGAAACCACTCAAATACTTAACATGAACATATCCGACATGAAGAAATGTAAACTACAGGAAGCCATACAAATCAAACGACTCAACACTCAGCTCAACAGAGACGAAGGATTATACCTATCCAATGTCTACGACTACCAGCAAGATTTCAACAATGGAAAAGCTTAATCTAGCTTAATCCTCTTTGTAATTTCTACTCAGTCATGACACTCCTTACTCCACATGTATATAAATTATTTGCTTGTGGATGTTAATTTGTACTTGATAATGATATCTGAAATGAGATAGAAAACATAGTATCCAATAAATTAAGAAGTTGTTATCCATACTTAAGTCTTTCCATGTAACATATTTACTATATTGTAAAAGGCCTGTGCTGTAATGTTTTCTGGCATAACTTGTAAATGAGCCCTCTAAAATTAGTTAACATAACATTTGCATTTACCCTTGGTTTGTTCATTTTTTAAAAAGGTAAATATGCCTTTGTGAAAAATAAAGCACAAGTGCTTTAAAATACAGTCTTCATTGATTATCAGATGACAAAATTTGTCAAAATCAATAGCAAAATGAAAATTCTGATGAAGAATGTAAACAATTTGGGAAACCTATAAATCAGTCCTCCTATATTAAGTTTGCACATGGGGAAGCCCCAGTCTGACCGTTCTCCCAACAGCACAGGCCTGCTTGTATGGACATGGAATATTCCTTGTGTGTGTTTGATTGTGATGATTGCTCGTCATTTTCCAGGATATGAATGAGCCAGCCAATTTTGAGACAAACAATGAGAGACCACAGAACTGGCCTGCCAAGGATAAACCCTACTGGTCTTTGAAATGTGATCCTAATAACTGGGATGACCCACCGTATAAACCAAGTATGTTAGTTTTACATTCGTCATTGACAAGAAAGTGTCCTTGACTTGTGGCTGGGTTGTTTCCATCATGTTTCCTTATATTTATATAAAGTGTCAGGAAAGTTAGAAAAATAAACTGAACTTGTAAAACTGATATTTCTCTGCCATTAATTAATATCTCTATTTTATTTTGCTACTTAACTTTGGTATTATTCATTCTAAAACATTGCATACAAATTCATGCCATGTAACCAGACAACAAGCTGATCATGTCATTCAATCATTCAATGTCAAATTTCAAATAACTTCATACAAATTTGTGTCACATTTCTATGAACGTCATACTGTTCTATGCTTGTGTGGTGTGAAAAACAGGTAAATAAAAATACAATGCAAAGTAAAGTTTGAATGCCATCTAATTGCTGAGGTTTATAAAGGAAAGGATTACCCACCTAATGCTTTTTGTCTCTTGAGTCTCATCTTTTACAACTAACTTAAGAAACATTTATGGTATTCAAACTTCGCTATGCCATATATTGTATTTGTTATCTATCATTTAAATGTCAGTGGTGTTGTGTAATGTTGTTGGTTACAAATTATTTAAAAAGGTTGTTATTGTGTTCTCACAGACTATTTAATTTGAGGCTTTCAGTTTATGGTCTATCTCTAACCTGGTATTAGCGATTTAATCTGGTGTTAGCAACTAATACTCTTTCGAACAACTGACCCCAGGAACACATTGTCATCATAAAACTTGGGAAATACTGTTGAGCATTATGCATAGTGTTTAAACACCAACCAATAAATCACTGGGTATATAAGGGAAGGCATCATGACTATTATTCCTTTGCTAGAAGATTTTTACATGGTTACCTCAAGGTTTGAGTAGAGAGTTTGGAGGAGCGTCCTATTACCTTGGGGATCTCAGAGCTTAGGGGCAACTTGAAGCCGATTTGTTAGTAATGTCTGACATAACGTCAATGTATTTGTCCTTGTTTGCTGCCAGTGTTGGCTAGGGTGGCTTCCTTCACCCATTGGGCTGGCACGCTGTCATGTGAGTGAAATAACCTTAAGTACAACCTTTAACCCCAATCAAACAAACTTAAGGTTTGTACTATATAGTATGGTGTAGTTGTGATATAAAGGGTTGATAAGTCTTATCTACAGTCTGCTTAGTTGTGTATAAAACTTTCATTTAAGCTTAAAAAATATTCAATATTCGGCCATTTTCAAGATTAACGTATTTAATTTCAAGTGAACAAGATTAAATTTTAGGCAAATGAATTAAATTTGTTTTGTTGAGTCTCTTAAAAAATATACTTCTATCAACCCTTAAATAGAAGTGAACTTATATTGATTTAATGTGATATTTAATGTGATACCCCAATTTACTGCTAGTCATACAGGAAACCAGACCTGCCTCCCGGAGAAATAGTGTTATGGAGTATTATGTACACATAATTTGTGTTGATCAATAGGCCATCAAAATACACATAAAAATTTAAATTTTATAATATGATTTATCACCAGAATACCCATAATAGTAAGAAAATATTCATAAGAAGAAGTATTTTACACTGACATACATTTCTTCAAGGGTAAGCAATTTCCATTCCTGGTAGAAGCAAGCAATATTTTCTTTCTCTGCATTTAACATACATGTATTAAACACCAATCAGCCAAATCATCCAGTTATAGATAATAAGTTTGTTTCTTGTGTCCCCAGGGTCGATAACAGGCTCTAGGCTATCCGATAAGACACTCTGTATGGTGGGCCTTCAGAGCGATGGTTCAAAAACATACCGACACTATGACGTACATAGTTTATACGGCTGGAGTGAATCTAAACCAACTCTTGAGTAAGTAGTTCTTATATTGAAGTACAGTAGTACATACAAGAATAAGCTGCCTTCAGAAGTTGATAGCGGGCGGTCGTCCTGTATTTGTTCTGTCCTGTCTTTGTTTGTTGTGAGTGGTGTCAAGGGTGGTTTCTATCACCCATTGGGCTGGCATGTCGTCATATAAGTGAAATACGCTTGAGTACGATGTTAAATCCCAATCAAACAAACAAAGAAAAGTTGATAAAACCAGTTCTGTATGGGGAGTGAGAAACCACCAACCACTTTGGGAACACGACAGTGGCTGAATGTTTAGTGCATATATGCCTACTAACCCTACTTCGATATATGAACAGTTCATGAGTTTGAACCTAGCTCAGGCTGTCAATCATCAAGTATATAAATCAGTTAGATTGTGTGGCTCCTGCTATTGAAGGGTTTCCTCTCTGAGCTTTCCACCGTATTCAATTTAGGAACCGTGTAATGGACAATGCGTCGCCATATAAGTGAAAATTATGTCAAGCCAACTACATTGAAACAGAGTTCTCCTTTAGTTCCTCAAGGGGAGCTGTGCTGTGGCTCAGTTGGTTACACATTGGACTGCTGAACCTTCTTCAATCTATCCCTTAAGGGTCATATTTATTCTAAATATATTTCAATTACAGCTGTGTACAGCTTAAAATGAAAGAGGGCAATTCCAAATGATCTTTTTTTTTTAAATTTGCCTGCAGTGGTCTGAGGGCAGCTACAAGTAAACGAGGTATAGTTATTTCTCGGTCCACATTTCCTGGCTCAGGTAAACACAGTGGACATTGGTTAGGAGATAATGACAGTCTGTGGTCACATATGAAGGATTCCATCGTTGGTAAGGAATAACGACAAACTCATATTTTTAGCATTCATTGACAAATAAAGTAAGAACACATTAAGGATAATCTAACACTATATTCATACTGTCAGTTATATTATTTTCATCCAAGGGAGTCTCCATATGATGGCTGAAAGTATCTCCCTGCCATATAATTTAATAACTTGAGAGTTTAAAGTTAAACACTATTTTTTCCATCATTCAATCTTTAATCCTGTAAACTGGAGTCCTAACTTTCAAAATTATATACTTTGATGTCTATAAGTCATGATATTTTACCCTTATATTTTACAGGAATGTTGGAGTTCAACTTGTTTGGAATTCCATACGTAAGTTGCCAATCCAATGTGGAAAGTAACTTTAGATGATTATGTTTTTAATTAATTGGCTTGTTGAATGAACTTGGCATTGAGAAAATATAACTACCTCATCTTCAATCTTCGCCTTAAATTCTGTCTGTTTCAAACTGTTATTTATTAACTTTGATATAGATGTATCTGTGGAAGAAATACATAACCCAGATGATACGGACCCAGGGCTGTGGCTTAGTGGTAGCGTGTGCCTTTCCTTATCCTACTCCAATTTACCTTTCACGGGAACAAGTCCATCTGTCGAACGTCAGGTATATGAATGTGTAACATGATGTGGTTTTTACAAGGTTTCCTCCTGGTTTTCCTCTGGAATAGGGCAAGGAACCGTGTAAAGTGGACAATCCATCGTCATATAAGTCATATAAGATAAATACATTGTACCCTTGAGTACAAAATTAAAGCCCTATCAAACAAACAAATAGATGATACTGTTTGACTTCTTTCCAGGTTGGAGCAGATATATGTGGTTTTGGACGAGATACTACTAAAGAAATGTGCCAGAGATGGATGCAGCTTGGTGCTTTTTATCCTTTCTCCAGGAATCATAATGCCATTGGACAAAAGGTAACAACAGTCTAAGACACATGACTGAAATAAAGCTGCTTCAACAGGGGTTGTACAATTCCTGAAAATTTCTGGAAAACCCATTTTTGATCCTGGAAAACTCACGTGACCCCTCGTCCACAAATGTGGACAAATACTTATTTATTTTAAAGAATTGTAATACAATTATCCAGTTATTCATTATCGAGTCGTAAATTGAAATTCTAATGCAATTTCCATCTCTGTGGACAAATACCCGAACTCACAAGCCCAAAAGAAGCTACCATATTAAATAGCCCTTAGAGTTAACACAGAACATTACCTTGAGTCTCAAGAGGATATGACAGATTTCATTTAAAAAAAGCTGGCTGTTGCTATGCTTATAGATGTGGAAAAAAACAACTTTGGTTCTGATCTATTTGCGGTTCTCTTTAGAATCCCACCCATGTCACTCAATAAGTACTTTTTGTTGACACAGTGACAATTTTGTGCAAATTATTTCTTAAATATAAGTAAGACACTATTTTGATTCTAATTATTAAAGCTTCCTGGAAAGCCTTGATTTTATTCTTAAAAATTCCTGGAAAAGGTATGGAATTTCATTTTGTTTATTTAACCACCACAAAAAGTATTACAAATCATTTATATAAATAAATACTGATAAAGTGGCAGGAATAAAGTCCTAAATGGACTTGTTCTATCCCAACAGTAATGTCGTTGGCAATTAATCATAAGCAATGGAAACGTGCAGAAGTTCAATAGACAATTAAAATGTGCATTATGAAATTCTGATAATTGCTCAAATTTAATTAACTATTAAAGTGGTGAAGTGGCTATAAGTCTGTTAGAACGGAACCCTGTTTAAACCGTCTCTACATGATTTGTAGAGCTTTTTAGGGATTTCTAATGCAAATTCAATGTGCATTAAAGTAGGATAGATTTGGGATAACCTTGATTTCAAGGTCCTAGCACTAAAATTAAAGATTTCATATGCGCTTTTAGGATCAAGACCCTGGGGCTCTGGGTTCTGAGGTAGCAGACTCCTCCAGTAAGGTGATGAAGATTCGTTATTCCCTACTCCCCTACCTCTATACATTGTTCTACAGGGCACACACTCAAGGCTCGACAGTGGTTAGGTCATTGATGCAACAGTAAGTCTTTTAACACGGTGATGGTACTAGGTGACCATCTCCAGTAAAATATGGACTAAGTTGAAATAATTGTTTTGGGTATTGAGCAAAAGGTAGAAATGGAATATTGTTAGGATACCAGGTCATTATTGACATTTAGTGAAAATAAACTCCAGCAACTGGAAATTTGGTATAATTTCAGGTTAGGTGGTTCTAAAATTGTCTTTCCAAAACAATCATCAAACTTTGAAGCCAGTTTTCAAAAAAATCGTATCTGGTACAAAGGCAGTCTTTGTCATACTTAAATAGCTTTTACAAATGGTCAGATTTAGAGATATTAAAGCATTTTATATATCATTTTAAAGGTAATTCAAAGCTTTAACTCTATTTTCATTTTGTGCGACATAGACTTTGGTTATGCTGAATCGGGTCAGATATTTCATAAACTGTGTGGATTTGGTGTTGTCATTCACTATTCACTATAAACGGCGAGAAAACAAAGATAAATAAAAATGTTCATTGAGAATTGTGAGGTAGAAAGAAAATCAGGCTAGTTGCTGAAGTAAAGTGACAAATTGATGAGCACATTAATATTGAAATTATAATTCTGGAGCCGGTTGCTCAAAGCCCTTTTTAATTTGATCCACTATTAGATGATTTAACGCCATGTTTGAATATAAAAAAAATAGATACCATTGAGCTCTTCATTTTGCTTCAATCGGTCTGTTAGAACTCACGAGAACACGCATGTGAATTTTGACAAATTCCCACACGTTGTTTGTGTTTATTTGGGTTTTAAGATAACTTACAAAGAATAGGGTCAAAGAGATAATCAAATACTGTTTTAATTTGTTAGTTGTACAATTAGCTGATGATTTGTTTAAGGTATCCAACTGACATGAATACCTGGTCTATTGACACTCAATTCTTATGGGGGTCAGACTTCATGGTGGCACCAGTCCTTCAAGAGGTGTGTATGTTATTATGTGGCTCAAAATCTGTCAATAAAATAAAGAAACTAAACTATATTTGTGTAGATTTTGCTAAAATGTGTTGAAATGTTTAGTTAAAGCTGATGAGCTGATTTAAAAGAGGGATTAATGTTAAATTTTATTTATACCCCAAAGGTAATATGCATTTAACATAAATTCAAACGATTTAAGGCAGGACTAAATTCCGGAGAACTTGTTCTATCCCAAAAGATTATGCAGTATAGTAATTTGTGAATGGCGGTATTAATGATAAATTTATCTTTGAAATAGAGAAATATTAAACATATTTAGCATTATAAAATAAATATAGGCATTTCATTGTAGACTAAACTTGAAATGAAACAAGTTAATCTTTTGATTTTGACTTTAATAGAGAAATGGAAACAATATGTTATGTTAAATAGGAAAGTCTGAAGGGTATTTTACGGGTAATGTATATAGGGTTTGATTATTGATCATTCCAATGTGCAATCCTTGTATTGTACTGTACATAGAGCCTATATTTTTAGGTAAAACAGATTCCCTTAAACCCTAATCACACTTACAAATAAACTCAGAAATACATGGCATCCATATAATATTTCAATGATTGCTTGAAACCATTTTTGTTCTTTTCTCCAATCAACTCGTTACTAACAAAACCTCAAAGCGGTATCTTCATAATTCATGACTTTTTTTCTATTACAATAGAAGACTTTATACAGCCATGAGAAAAAGAATATTGTAAATGTGAATGTTATTTTTAATTTAGAGGAAATCTGATTTTAAAACATCTAAAACCAAAACAATCTTAGTTTCTTGCTTAATTTTGATACCTTGAGGGTGCTAATGTTTTAACATTTTCATCAGAAATTGAGTGAGTGACCTTCAGTTTCTAACAACAAAAAAAAAAAAGAATAATTTGTTTGAATTATGACTGCTTTAACCTGATCATGCTTATTATGTCTCTCATACTCACATGTAAATATTGTTTGTTTTTTTTGACTGCAAATAAATATAGTTTGCTAGCCCTGCTTTTCTCTAGCAACAATATTCTTGTTTTGTGTTTAAGGGGAAGTTATCCAGAACTGTTTACTTTCCTAATGAGAATTGGTACGACTTTTACACGGTGAGTAATAATTAATTGTATTATGAGAACAGATCTGCCTTCTGTGTGTATTTTTGAGTATTTTTGTACACATAATTTATGCTGAGTATACAAATCAACAACAATGTGAAATCCTACTAAAAAAAGATAGATATTAAAATACTCAATTCTGAATCCATGAATGCAAAATTACATAAAAAGCTACTACGGAAAATACTCAAAAAAGACATTTGTTAAAGGGGAAAATACACAAATGATCAGTAAATACTCTTAGAGGTCAGTAAATACCCTAAGAGGTTAGTAAACACTGGAAAACATATTTTTTAAAAGAAGAAAATACAGTACACAAAATGGACTCCCTAAAAAGTAATATTTAAACATAAATATAATAAAGGGTAGATGGGCCCATGGCCATGGCTTAGTCGAAGCGTGTGTGTTTCCTAATTCTTCTTTGATGTACAGGTCACCGGATTGAGTCGAGCGCGTCACACATTGTGTGGCTCCAGCAATCGCGGGGGTGGTTTTTATGAGGTTTCTTCTCAGTTTTCCGCCATAATGAGGCAAGGGGCAGTATTAAGTGGACAATCTGCGTCATATAAGTTTAATAACCTTACATACGATGTTAAACTCCAATAAAAAAAAAAAACAAACAAATATTAAGGGTAGGCAGGTCTGTCAAACTGTTATTCTGAATCACAAGGGTAATGTTGAGTTTAGTCAACTAACAATACAGGATGCCATCTGACAGCTTCTATTATCTTACTTCAAGGCTTGCAGTGTGTTGGTGTATTGACTCTATTTGATGTACCACTTACAGGTAAAAGTCCCCTGGTAAGCCCTGGTATATGAGGATGTCACATGAGGTGACTTTCAAACACTGGAGTGGTTTCTACAAGGTTTCCTCACTTTTTTTCGCCATAATTAATATAGGCAGAGTGGACAGTCTGTCATTATATTAGCTCAGTATCGACTACACTAGACTCTTGAGAGCAGGGAGGCTGTGTATTACCCTTAGCTATCATTATATAAGTGAAATAGCAATAATTATGAAATTCAACCCCACGCAAATGCACAAACACAGAGAGTTATGACAAGAACATATTCAAGTCCATCCTTTGCCACCTAATTTACTAATAAATATTATTATTTACATTCCAGCCTGAGTCTGTGATAAACAATTGTTTTTTTTTACAGGGTGAGGTTGTAGGAGCCCAGCGTCAGTATCGCACAGTAGATGCCCCATTGAACCACATTCCTCTGTACATCAGAGGGGGAGCTATTCTACCCAGACAAGCACCTGCAGCTTTTACATTCAAAAGGTAAGCATCTTGTCAATCTTATTCTGGTCTAACATATATAGATCAGATGTCTCTTAGTTACCCATAACAACTTGAGATTAAGATCTATTTGGAAACTTGTCCCTGGGAGTTTATTTAAATATGAAATGATTCTTTGATTTTAATTTATCAACATCCCTGTGGGATAATTTCTTAGAAATATGTCAGTAAGAACCCGCACAACCATCTACATGTACCTTAAAGGAAACTGGGAATCATCCTGCTTGTCATCGTCAAGGTCTGAATTATACCCAAGCTTTATGGGGGCTAGACGATTTTAAAATGGGAAATTAGTCACACCCGTAGTGCAGGGACCCTGTGTGCCCATTTTCAACCGGTTTAAAAAGGTTTGAGCTCCCTAACACGTCCCCTCCCTCATTTGTTTAAAGTAAAAAAAAGTAAAATACACCTTACCCTTTCCCAGATTTCCATATAAAATGCATTTTTACCTGTAAATTCTCTAAACGTAGCAATATGAGTGAGTCACAGGATATGGTTCCAGCAATCACAGAGGTGGTTTAAACAAGGTTTCCTACAGGTTTTCGCATGTATTTGAGAATGGAACGGTGTCAAGTGCACAATCCATCATCATATCAGTGAAATACCCTTGAGTATGATGTTAAACCCAAACAAACATATCATAGGAAAGAAATTAGCAAATGTGAATAAATTATTATCTATTCACAATGATCATTGCATCTTCAGACTTACACGGTCTAGGCTGACCCTCCACCCTGCTCTACTTTTTGCTTAGATAGGAAACAATTGGTGCACAAACTTTTAATCTAGTTAGATCCCTATGGTACCTCCATGGCTGTGTGTCCTTTAAAATACAGGAAGCCCTAATATGATGTCCCCAGAAACCAGAGTATATTCCTGGATGGCTGATTAGATTTTATAGATGATTTGAGAAAATTTATATTTGCAGTCGGCAGAACCATATGAATCTGATTATTGCTCCTGACAGTTCAGGACAAGCAAAGGGAGAGTTATTCTGGGATGACGGGGACTCTATAGGTAAGCTAAAGTTATTCTAGGAGGATGGGGATAATATAGGTAAGCTATACATGTAGTTATTCTGGGATGATGGGGACAATATAGGTAAGCTATAGTTATTCTGGGATGATGGGGACTTTATAGGTAAGCTATAGTTATTCTGGGATTATGGGGACTCGATAGGTAAGCTATAGTTATTCTGGGAAGATAGAGACTCTATAGGTAAGCTAAAGTTATTCTAGGAGGATGGGGATAATATAGGTAAGCTATACATGTAGTTATTCTGGGA
>JARFOD010081163.1:0-19567 GCA_031763545.1 Mopalia muscosa | reverse complement strand
GATATTTATTGGACAATCATGTGTTAAACAAATACAATGGGGTTGAAGTGACCATGTTGTTTAGGTCTGGTTTATTAATGCCATACCTGACGATGGAGTAAGTTATACTTCGAAAGCTTGTAGCAATATACATAATGTACAAAGTCGCTTTACTTGTCATTTCTTTATTAAGTTTTATCAAACCACTCCATAATCGAGTTTATTCTTTATAAAAGATGGAACCATTTATATGGAACCATTACGATAAAAACGGTTGTTTTATAAGAAAGAGAGAAATACTTCGAACAGTTGCTGCCAGGGTCCCATAGAGAACCATAAAGGGTTCCACCAGAACCATGACTGAAGAACCTTGAAGAGGACCATAAAAGTCATATTTTTCTTGGAGTGTAGGTTCAATCCAACAGAAAAAACTTCATCATTATAACAGTATGACATGACAATTATCATGTACACAAGAAAACAAGAACAAAATGAGATAACGTTTGTCCCTAAGACGTAAAACATCTCCCCATACAAACAATCAGAGCATGACACCAGCCATCTTACTTAAACCAATCCTCGATAGGCCCTGCATGACCACAAAATTAAGGCGCAGTAAATATGTGGCCCCTCGAACCAATCAAACCGTGACGAGCAATTTTGTGCCTGTGACGACATCATCGTTTCGAATTAACCTTCTAAATGTATCGACCTTTTTATAAATCAAACGAATCGCAATTTCACAACAGCCAAATCATGTCACATCATAGTTTATCTGGCTATATGTTCTTTATGTCCATGTATACTTACACCGCTTGAAGCCTGGGGTAATATTATTATATATAATGATAAAGGTTCTAGAAAGTGTACGCAAAAGTCATAACCTTAATTAACAAACAGTAAAATCCAGAACACTCTTTCTTGTCTTAGTTTATCCCAGTTTTTAAACATCTGCCAAAAACACCAACCGTAAAATCTGTTCGATAAGGCTTCACTGGTGTCCAAAACATTTGGCACACTCTACAGCCGAGCTTGAAGAATGCAGATGCCTTTGAAAAGCGATGTGTACACATATTGTTTTGTTTGTTTGATTGGGGTTAAACGTCGTATTCAAGGGCATTTCACTTATAAGTCGACGGATTGTCCACTTCACACTGTTCCTTGCCTAATTACGGCTGAAAACCGGAAGGAAACCTTGTAAAAACCAACCCCGCCATTGCCGGAGCCACATCGTGTAACTTGTGTCTGCTGTGTTAAACTCCTCGCTTTTATGTTCTTTTGATTTTATTTTTTTTAGCAAACCTTATTAATACATAATTAAAAACGTTATTTTTAGTACGTATATAATTAGAGAGAGAGACAAAATTATCGGATGTTTTAATGACAAACAGGACATGTAGCCCTATTGTCTTTGCTTAAACAAAAACGAGGGAATATCGGGGGCTGAATGTGAAATTCAAACTGCCATGGGTGCTATTCAGTTCATTAAATTATGACTGTTTAATCTATTAAAAGGAAATCCTTCAAGAATGTCTACATTGCATATAACTAGATAATTAATATTCCTGCAATAGGAAAAGCTGTCTTTGGGACCGTAATGAAATAATAAAAAAAATGCATTATATTTAAAGGTAACATTTCTCATTAAGATGCACCAGGCCACTGACCCGAATCTTCATGGTTCTGGGGTTGATAGCAAAGTGTCTACGTCACACTGACCACTTAAGACGAAATGCTGAGTAGGTCACTTGTTAATGATATTTTGTTTTAAAAAAAAGAGAGAAAAAAGAATGTGCCCCAAGCTGGTCATTTAGAGTGTACTCTTTGCTTAACGTTGAAGTAAACAAAATATAAAGCCTGCTTGAGAAGACCGTGCAGGTATGCTATGACAATTGTGTTTTTGATAGTGCGGATAATTTTGATCATAATGTTAGTCAGACTGGAAAATCATGTTAAAAAGTTAATTATTAAAATACTTTTAATGCAACATTGTTTCAGAATATATCTAGAAAATTCAATATTATTGAATAAATATTCTTCAAAATCTGTCTCATCAATTCAATAATAGGCAAACCATATTTGGCGATTCAGATAAATATTTATTTATAAAATAGTTAATGCGAAAGACACAGAAACGATATGACGTGTAAAGACTTCCATACATGAGCCACCAACACGAGTTACCAAATTGGCCCTAACGCGATTAAAGTTATCTACACTTTAATCGTAGATTATTCAGGACTGCTATTAAAAGTCTATCTACTCAGGCTATCTGTATGTTTTTGTGTACTTACCCTGTTTTTAACATATTCTGGTAAAATTGACCACCGCCATTAGACACATATTCCCTAGGTAAAAATTGTGAATTTGTACAGAATTAATCAAAAGAGCATTTTTGTCCGGGCCCTAGGCTATGACTAATACCTTGTTTCTATACAGTACTTACATGCAAAATTAAATTATAAAAATATCCGTGATATACAGCTTTGTTCACAAGAAGTCAGTCATGCGAAAAAATATTTAAAAATTAGTTAACAAATCAGCAAGTAACGACTTCATCTATCCTTTAAGAAAATGCCGACGTATCCGAAACAGAATCGTCAATTCATGTAAAATTAGTATACGATTATTCGCATTAACATTGTGTAAATGTACGCATGCGGATTTAAAACAAAAACCCTCGTCTTTTTTAATATTGTGAAAGTGATGACAACAACAATCTCAATGTGGTAGGTAAACTTGACAGGTGAAATTTTGTGGATTGATTGGATATTGATGTAAGATGACTGCTGATTGGCTAACAGCGGTGACAAATATGCTGAATTGCATTGGCTCGTACCAATCAATGTCATGTATACGTCATCACATTCTAAGCGCGCGGGATGAAAATAAAAAAACTTTGCCACACACCAGTGATTTTCAAATAGAGCAAAATGAAATCAGAACATTTCCTTAACACCCGTCTACGGACAAACGTTGCATAATTGGCTATCATTCCGTCGCACAGTCGTTACGCTCTGCCTCTCAAACACTGCGTTCCTCCCCTGCCCCAAGGGCTTCGAAACAGACTCAATGATAATCAGTCTAATCACCGCCCAACTAAAAGGCTTGGCTACTGGTGAAACGTCACAGTGAATAAAAAGGCTATTTCTCAATAGAATGATGAGTATCGCTATATAAGTACAAGCTAAGAATACATCTGTCAGAAACGAAACCACCTGCCGAGTGTTTGCATCGGTCAACTTTATCGGGACTTACCTTTACAAGCAAACCCGCCATTACGTCTTAATACAAGCTTAAATTTCCATTCTTAATAGTATTTATTCTACAATGGCTGGGCATATATACCGTGCTCTTGCGGGGGCGTTGTGTATACTTTTAACAGTAAGCGTCAATGGCCAGAATCCCTCGGACACCGGAGCAAACAGGGTACCGGCACAACAACAGTACGACATATGTGAGTAATATTGTATCACAACAGATATATTTAAATAATAATTTTCACCATGATTATTCTCATCTAAAGTTAAGTGGAGAAGATTTCTCGTAGAACCCTCGTCAAATATCTTTGCATACATATATATTGTTTGTATATTGTCCCTTTGCCAGTGTTGCACGTAGAGAAAGATTAGCAGCTTTGGTTTGGATGAAAAGTCACGATCTTTCTGTCGTGAGCCTCTGTATGCCTACATTAGTCGCTGTCACCTGCTGGCCATATATTTGAGTAAGAATCTCTGTAGGGGGCAGCACAATTTTCGTTCTTTACATTACAATTTATTATTTATTTTTTTCAGTATGTAACAGAACAGTGGATATGTTCTTTGCTATCGATGCTTCTGACAGCCTTTTCGGTGACGACTTTCTGTTAGAAAAAGCTTTCGTCAAAGAAGTTGTGGAAGGACTCTACCTCAATAATGTAGATGGTATTGTTGTTGGCATTGTGGTTTTCAGTACAAGGATCTATGTAAAGAATGACTTTGATTTAAACGACAAGCTTTCGATTTTCCGGGACATCGACGCATTAACGAAAGACAGCGAAGGAACAAACACATTTTTGGCTATTGAAGAAGTCCGCAACCAGTTACTGACAAACGGACGACCAAACGTAGAGAAAGCCGGAATTATCATTACTGATGGACGCTCCAAAGATTCTGAAAGGACAATCAGGGAGGCAACTCTCACCAAAAACCAGAACATAACACTGGCGGCCGTCGGCGTTGGAGCACAGATCGATGAGTCTGAATTGAAAGGCATTGCTTCTCACGATGGATTGGTATACACAACCCCCGATTTCGAAACTCTTCGAAACCTAGTTATAAATATCACAGGTGTACTTTGTCCAGGTAAGAAAACTTAATCGTATAGGGACCTTGGGTATATAGACTGTAGGCAGCAGTTCGAAAAAGGAAAACTAGCATTGATTGCGTCCTCTTTCTTGTTTGAGAAAATAGGGTCCATCATTGCTGTTCGTAAGGTTTATATTTCCCTTCCATAATTTAAAAAATCGTTGAGAAAACATATAGAAGACATGTCACTTGACTCGTGATTATAATTGGATTGTTATATAAACAAAGGGTTAGTAGAGCGGTTCCGGTTGCCCTAGTACTTTTAGGGCTAAGGGGCAACATGCAGCTGAACTGTCTGTGATGTCATTATTTTACGTCCTGTATTTGTCTTTATTTCCTGCCAGTACTCTCGAGGGTGATTTCCTTCATCTATAGTGCTGGCGCGCCACCATGTGAGTGAAATAACCTTAAGTACGGCGTTACAACCCAATCAAACAAACAATTTAATGAGAAAAGATCTGTAAATTGTAATGATTTAGTGTAGATAATTAATAATCTATAATTTTAAAATAGACGCAGACGACGCTTGGACAACTTATTGTGATAGAATGTTGAACAATTTGCCTGTAATCTTTTCACAACTGGGCGTTTAGTTTTGCTTGTATAAGTATACCAAGTCTTACTAATTAATATTCTCTTATCCTATCACCTTTCTGCTAATATCTTTATATAAGCGTATACGTATTTGTTTAATTTCAGAACTTTTGCCACCTACAACAACAACGACCACCACCACCACACCAAAACCCACAACTACAACAACCACCACCACACCAAAACCTACCACCACCACTACCACCACAACCACTCCAAAACCCACCACCACCACTACCACCACAACTACACCAAAACCCACTACAACAACCACTACAACAACCACACCATATCCAACGACTACGACCACTCCACCCCCAACAACGACCGTGGCAGCGGTACCGACGACTTCTCCCAAATATATAAGTAAGTTGTTTCCTTCACAAAAGACAAAAAAAATCATTTTGGATTTGATACGAAATTGCTAAGATAGTAAATAAAGAACTACTCAAACAAAACTGTATTTACAAAACAGATCTATTTTATTTATAATATTTCTAAAACGTGTAAAAGTCTTCATGCTCCTTTAGATTATTTGCTGCATGACGCAAAGCTCATAGAAATTTAATTGATATGTACTCCAGCAATTTATTTCCATAATAACTCGTGGGATGGGAAATAATTGGCTATGTTAGGAAACATTTTAAACATGTTTATCTTAGTCACAGTGATCTTACTCTCTTAGCCTACCGACATGACATATGTCCGTTTATTTTAACAATCTAGTGACTGGTTCCCCTATGCAAAGTACTCCTGCTTACTAAATACTATGTGACAATTTATTTCATAGTTAAAAATGAAGTATGAGATTGTTTTTGCGATTAGTCGATTAAATCCAACAAACGACGTAGTTTGGATTAGGCTTTTTGTGGAGACTAAGAGAAACTCGACCAGGTCAAGGGTCATTTAAATTTAGTTTTGTACTCGATTGTAGCAAAATCTTAGTATTAGGTAATAGAAATAAATGTTGTATACTTTTACATTTATTAATATTTTTCAGTTCAGTCCCATTCGAGTTTTGGCCAAAGGCGTTATTATTTATTTAGTCTCGGTCACTGGTGTTACTAACGATTTATATTGTTATTTTCAGGTCCATGTGAAAACAACTGCCGATTTATCGAGAGTGTTGGATACGTACCAGACGAGATTGACTGTACACATTTCTACCAATGCCATCTGGTTGGTGGTGGAAGCATCAAAACCACACGTAAACCTTGTCCAGTCGGCCTTTTCTGGAGTCAAAGAGCCCTAACTTGTGTCCGACCTGGAAGTGTAGAGTGTCTGTCTGGTAAGTTATTGTTTATTTATTCGATGTAAAACATTGAGTCCCGACCGCATGTCATTGATTGGGCCAGCTTTATTATGCGAGGTGAACTGGATACAAAGCCCCTAAATATCCGACATTCCACTGGTTGTTGGCTTAAAATATGACATATATGGTTCGGGTAATTGAACCTGCCATCCCAGCTGTGTAGATTTTTCACCATGCAGACATACTTTAGAGCGTACAACCCAGACCTCTCCCACCTGGGCCTAGACCATTTTTTTTAAACCGCAAGCGGGCTTACCTCCATACCTTACGTACAGCCCGCTTAGTCGGAAACCTACTGCCATTTTGAACGTATACACGTAGTAATATCTGCTAAAACAGAGCACCTTCGTCGCTTCCGGGTAATACAGTAATAGTGCGTGTTTATCCCGAAGTTCCCACACTGCGTTAAAAAGTTAGATGGTACTTGATGGTTACAAAATTCGCGTAGAAGTGATTTATGTAAGGTTACCCTGAATCACTCACCAAGCAAACACAACAATCAAGCTATTTGTTATAGACAACATTGATAACCGTATACTTGTTATTGAAGCTGGTTAATTTTGAACCAGGTAAGGCGACGTGATATAGGCAACAAACCTCACCACAGAGGTTTCCATAGAAATACATTATACAACAATGTAGGCATTTTGCTGGATATAAGGCGACAGTATATTTTCAATTTTAATGTTGAGGAGTACAATTTCGCTTGTCTTCACCGGGAACCGATATAGATATTGTTGTTGGTGTTGTTGTTGTTGTTGTGTTCAGCGAAGACAAGTCACAAACTTACAATTCATTAATCCTTCAAAGATAATTTGAAATAGACAGTAGGCGAAAACAATGTATGTAATGCAATACGGAGCCAGCCTGTCGGGAAGTACCAGAATTAACAGTTCCTCGAGGAGTGATCTGAATAACATCCATTCTAGCCATTGAGACATTTGTATGAAGGCAGAACTAACAAATCATTAAAGAAGATGATTACATTCCATGGCAAGCTTTACTTAATATTATTCAAATCTTCTTTTAATACTCATAATTATTTGCAAATCAGATACAAAAATTGACATTTTTGATGCGCAAATATAATACTAAGAGCTCGCTGTAAGTAAAATTATTGAGCAAATATTCAAATGTTTGTTACAGATAAATGTATTGATAACGCATACGGCTTTTACCTGCACGAGGACAACTGTAACGCCTACTGGGTATGCAATGGAGCTAGAACAAAAGAAATGAGGTGCTGCCCTGCTGGGATGTCTTTCAGTCTGGTGACCCGGGAGTGCGAGGTGTCCACGTGTTATGACCTTTGTCCTCTTGAAGCTGATAAACAGTTTGATTATGTCCCACGTAAGTATTTTTTACAGAATGATGCACAAACAGTTTATGTTACGCCGGTAAAGCTAGTCTCTTGTGCTGCTGTTGGCGACGAGTTAAAGGCGTCGTCTTCCGAACGATTTGCAATTCTTGAACAATGAGGTATGCCAACTGGGTCATACGTAATCAACACGAGCTGAGTATCATTAATCAAGAAATGCCAGTTACATACATTGGTAGATTGTTATTTTAGGCCGTGATCAAAGATGGATTGATTGATGTTTTGCGCCGTGCTTAAGGGTATTTCACTTATATGACGGCGGTGTATTCCTACAATAATTGACACTTACACAACCATCATGTGAAGCGTTTCCAGAATATTGGAAAGTTAATTTTTACTCCAGTGCTTAGTAAAGACAGTATTGCTACTCTTCAAATTAACCGCCCTTAGCCAGAGGGCCCGTGATCAAAGGTATGTCATTTATATGAGGACGGAGTATTCCAATAATAATCGACACTGCCACAGCCATCAACTGTGTAGCGCTTTGATAAACTTGAAAATTAATCTTCCTCCAGTGCTTAGTAAACCAGTATTGCTGCAATTTATAGATATCTCTGCGGGACAATTATCTTTCCTTTGGCTTTATTATAGTTTATGTGCGTTTATTTTTGACAAATCTAGTAAAGGTAGTGTACAGGTTTGTGCGCATGTCTACAGGTTTGTGTGCATGTCTACACATGCAATCAATCAGGTGTATTTGTCAACCATATACATTCTTATATTTCAGTTTGTGATAAATACAGTTTGGCCTCCAATCCTAACATCTACCTTCAACAACCCCAAGGCTTTCCTTACCCTCTCCAGAGGCACTGCCCAGCGGGATTGGGATTCAACAATTACACGTGTGTCTGTGATCTGAAGATACAGACTCCAGTTGGTAAGTCCGTCTGCTAGTATGTGTTAATCTTACTTGACTCAGAACAGAATTCTTCCAATGTACTGCTTACAGCACCTCGGACGTCATAGGTTTTCTATGGCCGCATCATAGCAGCTACCTAATTTTGTTATTCTTGACAGTAATATATGTCCCTAAGAAACCCAAGAAGACCACGGTCGTAGCTAACAGCACCATATGATCTCACACCCGGGGCGGTACGTTAGTTTGTATATTATAAAGGAATGCAATATTTGATTAAACCTTTTCTCAGAATCCCGCCCTTGACACGAAATTCCGTCTTTACAAATAGTATTTCTTCGTTATCAAAAAAATTAATTGATTGATTGGTTGGTGTTTTACACCGTGCTTAAAGGTATTTCATTCCAACAATAATTGACACTAGCACAAACGAAATGTGAAGTGTTTTCATAATGCTGTAAAGTTAATATTCCTCCAGTGCTTGGTAAATACAGCATTGCTACTCTTCAGACAAACTCCCTTTATCCAGGCACCAAGATACAGCAAAATTAAATAATCTATACTGTTAAATCTATTTACAGTGATTCCTAAATGTACTCCGGAAGTATATCTCCCTCTCGATAACGACTTCAGAGATCACTCTGGGAAAAACACCTATATCGAATATCAAGGGACATCTATCGTGAAAGGTGCCGACGCTCCATACAATACTGTCGGCGGAGGAGCCGCTATTTTCAACGGCAAAAGTTTTATCAGTATACCAAGCTACAGCAACGCTTATTTCGGCAGATCTCTAAAAATCACCTTCCGATACCTACCCATTAAAGTCTACAATGACGACACTCGAAGAGAAGCTTTGATCTCCAACAGTGCCTGTGACACTCCTGCCACAGTGGCCATCGCCTTTGACAGATTTGAAGATGGCACATATTGTGCTATCGAAACCGAAGGCAAAGGAAACCAGGGCAATTTACTTCCTGTGGTAAGTGTATAAATATACAACCAAATTAGATTTCAATACCAGCAGACAAGTTTCAAATACCATAAAACTACTTTTTAAGAGCAGCAGACACCTTTCAATAGCAGTCGAATAAGTTAAAATAACCACAAACTTGTTTCAAATACCAGTACACTGGCTTTTAATAGAGCCGTTTCAAGAACTGGTAGACTGGTTTCCAATATGGGCAGACTAGATTCCGATACCGGCAGGCTTGTATCCAATACTGGCAGACTAGATATCAATACAAACATTCTACATGCCATTGCCAATATATTTGATTTTAATGCCAGCAGATTTATTTCCAATATAAGTAGACATTGTTAATACCAGCTCAATTTCTAACATGAAAAGAAAAGTTTCTAATACCATCAGACTAGTTTCCAATACCATCAGACTAGTTTCCCTATTTCCCAATACCATCAGACTAGTTTCCCTATTTCCCAATACCATCAGACTCGTTTCCCTATTTCCCAATACCATCAGACTAATTTCCCTATTTTCCAATACCATCAGACTAGTTTCCAATACAATCAGACTAGTTTCCCTAGTTTGAAAATACCATCAGACTAGTTTCCCTATTTTCCAATACCATCAGACTAGTTTCTTTAGTGTCCAATACCATCAGACTACATGTAGTTATCCTAGTTTCCAATACCATCGGACTAGTTTTTCTAGTTTCCGATACCATCAGACCAGTTTTCCTAGTTTACAATAACATCAGACTAGTTTCCCTAGTTTCCAATACCATCACACTAGTTTACAATTTCATCAGACTAGTTCCCTAGTTTCCAATATCATCAGACTAGTTTCCCTAGTTTTCAATACATCAGACTAGTTTCCCTAGTTTTCAATACATCAGACTAGTTTCCCTAGTTTTCAATACATCAGACTAGTTTCCAATACCATCAGACTAGTTTCCTTAGTTTCCACAACCAGCACAATAGATCCCGATGTCAGCAGAAAAGCATTACCCACAATCTTGTTTACTCTACAAGCAGACCAGCTTCTAATAACAGTGAAATGATTTTTAGCTTAAGAAAAGACATAAATCGAGTATATCTAATAATGACCTACCATAAATGAGAGGTGGAATATCTATTAATTAAAAAAAACATAATTTTGCAATGTCAAACTTGAAGTAATTTAACTTGCATGTATGACCGGTCTTTGTTACAGGCATGTCAATATCCAGCTGTTTGTCTGCTTTTCGTTTTCTATACGTGCTAAAAAAATAGCATCTATTGCAAAAGCATTTTAATATAAGTTAGATTGTAAGAAGATGTTTACGATTAAATGATTTCTTTTCCTGGTTCCACAGACGCAGACAACCGATACATGGAGAGAAGTTAGCTATAGATATGACGGTAAAACTCTCCGGTTAGAGGTCGACTCAGATGTAGATATTGCTTCTGCGTTCGGTAAGTTATGTCCCTCGCTATTTTTATATCTGTTTAATACAAGAGTATAGAATATTACAAGAGTAGTGTAACTCCAAAAACATTTAAGGGCTCTGTTTGAAATTTTGTCGTCGCTACCAACTGTCACGAATCATAGATTGGTTGGAAAATAACGCCCCGAATTATTGAGGTTTTAATGACTGATTGTTAAACGCTTTGCTCAAAGTTAATTCATTTAGATGACGAAGCTTTAATAATATGAAGTATTATATGAATATGTGTGGAAATTGTATGTTCCTTCAAAGCTGATATAGAGCAAACATACTTACTACCTGCTCCTAGAGGGCCAGAACCGAAATGGCTATTATTGTAGAATCGTTGTATAAAATGATTTTCTGACATTATTCAGTGAGTGACTTCAAGGATAATTTAACAGGAAAAGGAATGGCTATTATTGTAGAATCGTTGTATAAAATGATTTTCTGACATTACTCAGTGTGTGACTTCAGGGATAATTAAACACGAAGAGGAATGGTTCCCCTCTGGTGTTTATATTCGTACAATAATGGCTTTCCAGACTCTGTCAATTATAGAATGCTTAAATAGAATCTTAAACGTTCTTTGATCTCAACTCAGTTCGTCCCACCACCTTTAAAATTCTGAGTATTAGTAAAAAGTAACTATGGATGTATTTTGTTGTAGTTGGTACTTGTATAGTAAGAAATATTTGCGTACATACGGGGGTGACCTCCAGTCCCATCACAATATTTGGTCGTTTATGGGTTTATTTTGGTGATTGTACTTTCAGCTTTGGGAGCTGTGTTTTCGTACGAAAATACTATTTGGTCGTTTGTCTCTTGGAAATATCGGCGACCAAAGTGCCGTTGCTTGGTATATATCTATATATCGGGTAGATTCTACAATGTACCGTTTATTTTACAGGTGCCATAACGTCGACCAACGCAGCTCTGAGGATCGGTGCTCAGTGTGATCAGTTCCAAGGATTCACGGGATATATTGATGAGGTAAGCTGAAATGCACCCCCTTTCTACATCAACATAAACATGTTCCTATATACTGACAGAAGTGCGAAATGTATCCCAAGAAAAAAAGCAGTGTTGTGTATTGGGTTTCTGACACTGACCAATTAACACCGGCCGAAGTACGAAATATATCACCAGAAAAAAGTGCAATTTTTCTTATTTGGCTTATGACTAGATCAATTAGCACAGACCTTTGCATGAAGGCATCACCATAGAAACAGCAGTGTTTTCTATTGCCTTTATAAATTGATCACGAGAGATTCGGTTGCCGATTGGTTTGCTGTGTTTTAACTCTTCCATTTGTCCTGGTCCTACCGGGTCATCGTTTTATCGCCAGTGAACTTCTGCAGTGGTTTCCCCTGCGTATCGGGATCAGACTCTGTCATATGATGGAGTACATTCTAGTGTGACGTGACCCTAATCAATCAAACTAATAATAAATATGTTATTTATGGGGATGTGTTTCAGACATCAGTTTAGATGAGTATCAATCTCATGTGGGGTAGGTTTTTTTTTCAAATCCACGATTGCTTTCTAGAGCCCAAAAATAAGATCGTAATGGGTTAATTTTTATTAAATAAAATCAATTGATTTTTAATGATATTTAATAAGGGAGACAGAGTAGACCTGTCATTTGGAACACAATGTGAAATTATGTGACAGTGTCATTGGTATCAAAAAACATTTACTCAACCAAAATCAAGTGAACTGACATACACTCATAGCTGAATAAAAGTATTTAGCCATCACGTGACAACTCGACTATTGCTATTATATGTACACACTTAAATTATTATTTCTAATGATTATCGATTCTATTTCTTTTTACAGGTGAGAGTTTGGAAGTGCTTGTCGTAGATAATTTGACATTCATCATGAAACCCCCGCACCAGGCATATATGGAGTTATTTTAGATTGTTCGAAGAAAATTACACTTCATGCATTACACTTCATGATAAACGGCACGAAATTTTCTACCACGCATTCGAAGCTTTTTATGTTGGTAAAGGAGGTAATTTGGTTTTTGTCGTCACAACGTTTATGATAGTGGCGCTTTTGAATGACGTCACGCACATTTATCCATTGTGACGTTGGTTTAACGGTCACGAATCTCGACCTTTTTGACGTTGGATGACCTTTTGACTTCCTGCTTTATTGACATTTCGAGTTTCCCATAGGAATCAGCCATGTAGTGTGTGTCAATCATAAATATTGTTTTGCCAGAAGTAATAAAAACGACTGGGAGAAGATATATATTTATAAACTCTATAGGAAGAGCCCTAGTCAATTCTATTTATTGTAAGATAAACTGTAACATATATCTGAAAATATTTTAAAATGTCCTGCCAACAATCAATGAATGATAGGTTATATTTGATGTAAAAATGAACGAATATAAATTGTTTATTTATGATTATTATGTATATACAAATGTAGAAAAGAGATAGGAGATGTTGTTTGTAAATACTTAGGCGATATTATCTGAAATACAAATGTTTTGTTTCAATTTTCATCAGCATTTTAGTTCTTACATTAACTGTCTCCAAGGGTCAATGATGTTATAAAAACTCCTAGAATGAATTATTAATGCTAAGTTATTAAAATAATTGAATGAATATATATAAAGAAAACAGTTGAGCTGTTGTAATGAATCGAACAATGTTTAACTTGTTTTATATTTTTTCTGAAGACGGAGCCAATCAAATGCTCTGTAAAAGGTTACGGAAATGTTACGGGTCATTTGGTTGGTTGTCTTGTCTTTGCCATGAATTCAACACGCTAGCCGTGGTTTATTGGTTAGCGTGTCGGACTTATGTCTCACAGTTTTAGACTTAAAGTCCAACAGTAGACATTAATTAAATTTAGTCCGCTATAAGATGACCTCACGCTATATTGTAGGTCTATCTCTAACCTGGTATGAACGATTTAATCTGGTGTTAGCGCCTAATCGTCTTTCGAGAAACTGGCCCCAGGTATAGATCACAAGCCACATGAGCTGACTCCAGTTATGGTGAGGGTGTTTGTCGTACCGGTATTTGCGCATGACAAAGTAAGAAGTCGCCAATCCCTGGTCATATCCTTTAGTACGAAGTTTAATCCCAACCAAACAAACTTCTGTAACAGGGAACCTGTTAGATCCCAAGTATTAAGTGGTTGTTGGTCGACGCTCTAACCATCAGAGCAAAAAATAATCATGTCATCCAGTCACCATGCATGTCAATTTGACATACCGTTTCTGAACAATTTCTGTATGATAATTAAAGAAATTGTTCAGAAATAGTTCAATTGAATTGCAGTTAATATTATGAGTACGCCATGTTATCGCCGCTTTATTTGTATGATTGGGATCTACGCCTTTATTATTATGTTATTTCACTTATATGACGGCGCGCAAGCACAATCAGTGACGGGAACAACCCTCTCCGCTAATGAAAACAAACATTACAAGACAGCCCCTTTGATTTGAGAGAGCCGAACTTCTCCCCTAACTTAAAATTATTAGTTGGAAATATCCTGTTTATTAAAAAATAAAATAATAAATAACGAATTACAGTGTGTTTTCGCCACAGCGTTGATGAAATACTACTGAATGTGGCATAAAACAATAGTCAATTAATGGATTTAACATGTTTTCGTAAATTACGTTATACTACAACAGTACTGTTTTACTGCTATGACAATAAATATTTCAAATACATTCGGCGACAATAACATCCATCAGCCTAAGGCCTTTGTGGCTTATTACATTAGAAGAACATCTGCTGACAATTGCGAGTTTTTGTAAAAAAGGGCATTTTATTGGCCAATATCATCAACCAATCATCTACATTTACTGAAACAAGTCTGAAACAAATATTGCAAGCATACAGTTTATGAGACAATGGAAAATGATGTTATAATATTATTGTACGATTTTGACAATTTATCACAATTTATCGAGGTGTTTATTCGTTTATCTGATTAGATGGCTAGAAACTCTACTGATTTGCCCCGATTGTTGCGGAAATCACGGTTGAAAAGCACGGGGCTTAGTCCCGATTTTTTGTACCAGGCATCAGCGATTGTAGTCTCGCATGAACCAGACCCTATTCGCCTTAACCTCGACCACGGCTATTGGGTCTGGTAACATTGTACGTTTTATTTTGCAAAACAGAAATGGCCCGGTTGTTTAAGATCCAATTATAAATTAGTTAAAGCTGGACGACAAAATTAGAGAGCATATTTGAACACAAGGAATGATGCCCGTGTTACCTGTATGCATTGTATTGCAGCCTGGAGTATCGCTGTAACAAAACGGTATAAAACAGAAACACTGCATGTACTAATATACAGAATAAAGTTTTATCTAACTTATGCACACCATTTAGTATAGATGTCTGACAGGGGCATCTCTATGATAAATGTAACGTAAAAGGTCAAACGAAAATTTACCCACAGCACCATGTTTTAAGGGGCTTTCAGCGTCCTACAAAAAGTGTTTTAGTGTTTTTATTATTTGACTATAAACATCGTTTTTTTCCTCTTTTAATATAATGCTTAAGGCGAATCTGACGATGCGAGTTAGTTTTTAAGGTAGTTTTTAAAAGTTTTTCTCTCGGTTTTCCGGGGGCATTGTAAAGTTGACAATCCGTCGTCATATCATTGAAATACCCTTGAGTACGACTTTAAACCCCAATCAAACAGACAAACAATCGCAGAGCTTGGTAATGGTTGATTCATCGTGGTGTGCTTTTACCAGACAACTGAGACAGTAGTTCAAGAACCCAACAGTGCCTCAGATCATGGGAGATACAGTCAAACAGTCATTGTTTAAGTAAAATACCACTAAGCAGGGTAGTAAACACCGACCAATCAAAGTGTTTTTGTCACGTGAGTGAAACCGCTTGAATAACGACGGTAAACACAGGGTTGTATTACCATTGACCAGTGACAAACTTATTCCTCTCGCCTTTTTTTTTCAATAGAGCCAAATCCTTCACATGTTACGGTTGTTTAGTGCATTCATTTACCTTTGGGGAACACCGCCTTCAAATATTCAATCAATAAATCAATCAATCAATCAACCAGTCAATCAATCAATAAATCGACCAAGCAATACATCAATCAGTCAGTCAGTCAGTCAATGAATCAATCAATCAACTAATTAACCAGTCAGTCAGTCAATGAATGAATGAATGAATCAATCAATAAATCAATCAGTCGATGTAACCGGAGGTATTCCAGATGAACATAACTTTGTTTAAAACCAAATAGTTTAATGGCATAATGTATTTAGCAATTTCTTTTATCTGGGTAGATAACATGCAGAACAGATTATTTTCATTTTATGTCGTTAGTATTGTGTAGGAAAAAACAAAACTGTAAAAATCTTGAAGAAAGCAAAATTCATGTCATTTGTTTTCAATAATTATGAAAAATATAAAGCACAGTAAAACACAAAGTTCAATTATAGAGGGCTCTACAATATTAACATCACGAAGGCCAAAAACTTTATACGATCTATGACAAGAAGAAAAGTTGTTTACTTGAAAATGATTCTACGAAAGGCGACATGTCTAAACCCTAAGGCAATTCTATTTTCTGTTTTATTTTAATTAAAAACTTTGATTTTTAATTTATTACGACCAGATAATTGACAAACCTAATAGGTTTTGTTTTATCACATGAAAACCACATTTATTTGTTTATCCAAACATATTTTCTATATTATTTGAGTTACAAAGATGCATACAGTAAACAAATCACGTGCTTGCTCGATGTTCACTCATCCTTTAACTGTAGAGCGATAACGTGAAAACTATTACATTAGATGCCGTTGTGTAGAAGCTCCATAAAACGTACAATGTTTCCCAGCAAATTTGAATGCCATAAAAACCCCAAAACAAAAATGTTAGGTTTAAGAAAATTAACCTCAATTTTGCTTTTCTCTTACAAGTCGTGTTAGACGATTTTGTAGCAACCCTCTTCGCCAAGAGTTTCTTATTGAGAGCTACATTCGTCGGAATTGAACAAGGATAACTAAATCTCAATAATATAAAAAGAATATATATAAGATATCAAACCGAAAAGGATGTGTGCCATATAAAAATAGATAAACACACTCGCTGACAGGAGCAAAATGTTCGCACTATCAATTCATGTTTATGCGGCACCCAGTAGGCTATTTCCATTCATATCAAATTATTTGAGGACATAATATAATTATAAGACTATTGTGTACGTTTTAACGATGCATAAATACAATAAAAAAAGTTTGAAATAACTAGTCATTTAGAACAGAGCAATACACCCTCCCGATTGTGAAGCACTCCACGCATGTGCGTTGAAGGCCTATTCCAAGGAAATACTATTCTGGTTGATAATAACCATGTTTATTTCTTAACAAATAACAATTAATTCTTTGATTTCTACTCTGGTACCAGGCAGTTAGAAATGTTAATATATGGGTAGTGTCCACCCAAGTATAAATATTTATACTTGGGTCTAACTCTTTTTACCCAGGTAGAAATATTTGTACTTGGGTGGAAACATTTCTACTAAGCAAATAATGTTTCTGCCCAGGTAAAAATATACTCCTTCAAAAAATAAACGCATAGGTTAAATGTAAAAAAAAAAGTGCTGAATTTATAAAAAAAAATATCGTTTCTTGTGTGCAACGGTCATGGATGATTATGTTTCTCAGAGCGCAGTGATTGCAGCTCAGGGTGGCAACACAAGGAGCTGACAACAGCATCCTCGTGTGGTGCTTTTCGGTGATGAATACGCCGTTGGTCCATATCAAGAGCATCACCACATACTTGTACCAACTTGAACTGTGCTGCCCACTTAAATTACATAATTATCTCGCTTTATTTTAAATAGATAATTCTATTAATATTTCCCATTTGCGTTTCTTTTTCAAAGATTATTAAACTCAAATTAATGAAAGTTTCAATTAATAAGAGGGTGTAAATATTTAGACATTACAACCTGGGAAGAAGTGAGAAAAACTGAAATTTAATCGGAAAAACAAAATATAGGTCGAGATCCGATCTGCTTTGACAAGACCACCAAAGTCCACAAACTTGCACGGTAACAAAGTTTTATCGCCGGTGTACAAACGCGTTAGCCGAAACAACTAGGAGCGGCTGGCGATACTCTTGGCTGGGGCATAATCTGTAGCATTAATCAAAAGAAATGCTAGGGGTAAAGAACAAAGCGGATGGAGGACCGGCTATCGGGATGATGTCTCCGTTAACTAGAACCCAGGGACCGGCTTCACAAAGCGGTCTTAGTTTACGTAAAATGTAAATACCAGGACGCCCATTGACAGTAACTTTCAACGTTAAGTCCACGCTGTGAAACGGGACCCAACACGATATATTAAAAGAAAGGGACACACACAGGTATCCAACGACCAAAAAAATATCCGCATAATAAAGTCAGTGATTTACAAGGCTCACCCACTTCCTGTCGAGGAAAAAATACGAATTTTCATTTGCCATGGCACACACAGGCATCCTTTATTTATAACCTCTGACAAAAACATGCCACTGTCTCACGGATTGGCAGAACAGGGTTTCCTTTCAAACATCCATTTAAAACAATTCCTGCTTTTAGTCTAAATTTTCATACAGGCTTTGATTGGTTACCAACAATGTTTGTTTTTCAGACAGCCAATTGAACGGCCGTAGCGTTTGATAATATATGAACGAGCCCTTTAATGCCCTGGGTCCGATTGTTCAAAGCTCCGTTAGCCTAACATCCCGTCGTCGGATGACGTTGCGCCACAAAGAAATGGACGTCGCGTAATAATAGAATTTCATTGTTACGCAATGTCATGAAACTGACCGTTAACTTAACTGAGCATTGCGCAACCGGTCCGTATTGACGCTGTTCTAGCATTCCTCGAAAAAACCAACGACATAAGTCAGCGGATAAAATGTAAAGAATGTGCATAAACAGCGGCTGACCAGTTACCGTATACCGGTTGTGGTCATCAATATGACAAAACACTCGGCCTAACCTACATTGAAGAAAGTTATCAGTTCAATGCACAACTGACAGCCCCACGGCGAAGTTGCTCAAAAGGCAGGCTGCCTAACCCAGGTCCGCAGGTATTTTTTATCTTTGAAAGAGCTAACTTTTGTTTCAGTTAATATTTCATATGATTACACCCCATGGCAATTGCATTTACGTTTAGACTTTAATTAACATCCTATATTTGAATGGCATGATATTTTCTGAAATGTTATTTCCCCATTTCATAGCTTCAGGCAAATTTTGTTTATTGCCAGTATAAACCAGATTGTGATTTAAGGACTCTACCGCTAGTCAGGGTTAAAAATTTTGCCTTTTTTTTTTTTTGCCTTTCTTTTCATAATCTTGAAAATGCAAAAAGTTTGACCAAAAAATTTACTACTTTAGAATGCTTATTTAAGATTTAAATTGTAAAATACATGCGTCAAAGATTATATATATCGAAGGGCGGAAGGGATTAACGAGATTATCTCACCACATATGACTACCTGCTGACTATTACCACAAACCACTTAGCGAAAGGACGACAGGTCAATTGACTGGCCGTTGGGGATGTGTATTTGAACTGAACAGTAGACCCGGATAACAAATGGACTCTACCGCTAGTCAGGAGTAAAAAATGCGACTCTTATCTTTTCGTGG